>PVJD01009388.1:0-63257 GCA_004026545.1 Mormoops blainvillei
CACTACACCAGATATTCACAGCAAGCAACTGATTAGGCATCAGAATAGTAAAGCAAAATGGTGACCTCTGAGGCTCCCAGAGATTCGCATTACCTTGAACATCAAATGATGTATTGGGGTTGTTTTTGGAAAGTAAGATCTAACGGTTAAAAAAAAGGCTAACAATTTCTATATTTGGTTACTTTTGCCCAACTTTTAAAAACCATTTCCTTATTACCTTGCTCAAAGTTTGAGGGCAAAAATGTGCTAAGAATGGGGAAAAAAGAAAAATACACTCTGAAGGGAAAGATTTTTATGACTATAAATTTATAACAGAATAAACTTTAAGTATTGTCTTCCATATTATTTTGTTTTACTATTTAATATATGCTCATGCATCCAAGTTTGCATTTTTTCTCTCATAGCTCCTGATTCTAGATTAGGTAAAAACCCACATTATTTTCTTTCAGCTCAGAAAACCCAGTGGTTTTTCTCTCTGCAAGACTCAACCACAGGCTGACGGAGGGCGATGTCAACTTCCAATTAACAAGGCAGGAGTAGTATTTGCTGTTATGAAACTTCAATGCGTGCAGACTATATCCTGTCCTTTAAATGACACACCTAAGTAATTTACGCTGATTTATGAATGACATAAGAAAAAAAAGCCACACATTAGTTTCCTTTTGCATGTGGGCATAAGCACGTAAGCCCATCTTGTAGCTAGCCTGCTCGCTTTGCCAGGTGATTCTACTTACACATTAGAGTCTGTCCCTCCAGTTGCTCGGTTTAAAAACAGTGGGATCCAGCTTGATACCTCCCATTGTCTCCCACCCCATATCCTATCCATCAGCAAATTTTGTGAGCTTTAGCTACAAAATATATCCAAACCTAACCATTTCTCACCATTCCCACTGTTTGTACCCTGGCGCAGGCCACCGTCATCTCTCATGTGGATCACTGCAATGTCCTCCTGCCTGGATTCTCTGCTTTCACCTTCGCTCTCCTGCAGTCAGTTCCAGAAAAGCCGCCGGGCCGATTCTAAGAGAGTGATCAAACAACGCATACTATTTTTGAAGGGATCATTGGTGTGCTCACAATCCTCCAACAGTTTCTCCTCACTACACAGCATTAAGGCCATAATGTCTTGCAATGCCCTCCCTGCACTTTGGCTCTCCTTTCCCTCTCTGCTTCTGCTACACTGACCTCTCCTGATGCCCACGTGACCTCGCCCTCACCTTCTTCAGGTCCTTGTTCAAATGTTCACTTCCCTTCTGTAAAGTCCTCCTTGGCTACCTATTTAAACTCATCCCTACCTGCTTCCCTGACACCTATCTTTATACTTTCTCTCTATTACTCATCATTTTATATACTTTAGATATTTTACACATTTATTTTTTTAATATCTGTGTTCTTCCTCTGGAATCCAGGCTTCCTTTGTTTGTTCGTGTTTATTGTTTTACCTACAGTGCCTAGAATAGTGCTGGACATGTAGTAGGTTCTCAACAACTACTTGAAAAATGGAATGTTTTCCAGAAAAAGGTAACTTCTGATTGTGGTTAAGACACCTGGAGTGAATATTTTTTTTTGGAGTAAAGCCAGAGATTAACATTACCTACCTCTCTCCCTCTCTTTGACCAGAAAACTTGGCAAGCTGTGATACGGTGTGGTAAGGTCCAGTACGGCATGCTGTGTTTCACAGCAAGAGAACAAACGCTTAGGGGCACTTTCTGAATGAATTGTGCTAGTCCAACTGTACTCTTTGCAGATCTCTGTAATTCACTCGTGAGTTGGATAGCTGGATTTATGTCTTTAATTAGGATCATGAAATATAGCAAGCTTAAAATTTGAAAGGACTGCTGTGGCTGGTGTGGCTCAGTGGATTGATCACTGGACTATGAACCAAAAGGTTGCTGGTTCGATTGCCAGTCAGGGCACATGCCAGGGTTGTGGGCCAGATCCCCTGTTGGGGATGCATGAAAGGCAACAGATGGATGTATCTGTCACACATTGATGTTTCTCTCCCTCTCTTTCCCTCTCCCTTCCTCTTGCTCTAAAAGTAAATAAATAAAATCTTAAAAAATGTTTTGAAAGGACTGAACATTATCCCAGCCTTTGGAGAATGGCTTTTTTTTTCTACAAGCAAATCAATTGGTCACTGATATATTATTTATCTTTAGGTGATGTTAAACACTGGGCATCTAATCCAGGTCTAGAGGATCGGAGAAGGAACCGTCTTTAACAAGACAATGGCATGTAAGTAAAGTAGAACTGTGAATTCCCTGAGCAGAGGACTTAGGGGAAATGCTAGTTCCATGGGACAACAAGACTGTAAAATCTCCATCCCCACCCACCAAGGCCCTGAGCTACCAGCTGCAGCCAATAACGGCTAAGTGTCAGTCTTCTTGATCTTATAAGTTGTCATATCACTAAACAGGCTCTCTTCTAAAAGAGACATGAGCTTTTGTGCTTCATAACCCCTAACAAACATGCCAAGCAGCTTAAGAAATTAGGCTGAATCAGAAGCAATACAGGCTGCCAATTTACACGTCAAAGCTTTCTTAGCACTCAAAGTTTGCTTTGACTACCAAAGCCTATGATGGTAGGTCCACATTTCCAGCAAGTCAGGAATGAAGGTTCTGACAGAAAGGTTTATGTTTTTTTATTTCTTGACAAAATTTCTCCTATATTTTCCTTACTCTTATGACACCTGTTATGTCATGCCCCATCATGGTAGGCCAAGCAACATCCCACAATATGGAGGAAAATAACTTTAAGTGAACTAGGGGATTAGTTGTCTCTGTCAAGCTTGTCGTCAAATAAGTGGTTCATGAGTACACAGTTTGTATCATCATAGGTGCTGACACCTGAGACTTCTGCACTGGTCACTCCATAGGGCTATTAAACTAGTGGTGAAACCAGGCATTGAATCAAATGGTTGTGATCTGGGTGAAATATATAAAAGCCAAGAGCTAGAACTCTGGAAAAGAGAAGCAGAAATCAGAAAGAATCAGGCATATATATCTGCATGGAACAGCGGCAGAACCAATGAAAGGTCCTTAAAATACATACATTTTCAAAAGGCTAGGTTTCCATGCATTTTTATGCTTAATCTCCTCTGCCTTCTGCTAATTATACATACAACTCCATAAAGCAGCATTCTTGAAATGGAAGAAGTAATCATTCCAGTTTTTTGTAATTGGTCCTTTTTAAGTGTTTTACCCCATCATTCCTTCCTATCGCCCCACCTCTATTATCCATCTCCTCTGCCCTGCTCTGTGCTTGTGTTCTTGTGCTAGGAGAATACTCTGGCTGATATAATAGTTTATAGTAAGAGTAGCCTCAGGAAACAGACCTTTTGAAGAAGAGTCTGAAACCAGAGTTGCTCATATATTTTACGGTCACATGAATGACTTTCTTGCTAGGTAGAAATTGAACCCTGGTAATGGGTGGCATGTAGTGGTGACATGGCTTCTCACATTCTCACTGGCGTGAGATGGCGAGTGGCTGAAGAGCAAGGTTTTGAGTGATCAAGTAGAGGTTACATCCAATTGCTACGCAACGACATGGTGACAAAAACTATAGATGTGTTAACTGCATCTGATACGTTAGGGAGCTTATAAAGAGAAAACAATAAGTTTAGGCCTTGAATTTTCAACTCAAAGCACAAGGGAAGAGCCAGAAAACTTTTCCAATGGCAGGAATGCGGTCATGTATGAACAACATGGAACTCACATCAGCAAGGCTGATCTGGACTAGTTATGTGTTCCAGATTCAATTTTTTTCTATGCTTGTGCCTAGACCACCATTCCTAGACCACTGAATAACTAATCACTGCCATAGTATCCTCCATGAAGCCTCTACCCAAGGAATTAATGTTGCAGCAAAAGGAGTAGCAATGTGATATGCGTAGAACTTGCTGGTATTATTAGTACAAACTGCATCATCAAAAAACAAACCAAGATGGAGGGGGATGGAGGTAGTATAGGGGGATATAGTGCCTGCTGAGAACAAAAAATAATAATAAAACTGACTGAAAGTCAATCTGCTTTTTCTATCAATCCCCATGTGCTGGGCAAATCTGAACATCAGTGATCAAATTCTCTGCAAAAGTGACTGTTTCTTTTACTCCTCTTTGGTTCTTTACTGAATTCTAATTAAAGTATCATTTAAATTTCTAGATTGTTCTTTACAAAAATTATCAGGCCACTATCTGGGGTAGAGGTTTTCAAAAAGATTTTTCTGTAGAGTCTCCCTCCCTTCATTCTCCCTCTCTTACATTCTTTTACATTCTGAAGCAGAAAACTTTACAACTGTACCTGAGCATTGCACTTTTAAAAGAATCGATTAGAGTACAAGCATCATATTATAAAAAGGATCTCGGCATCCCTTAAATTAGATTCAGATCATTACATAAGAGACAGAAAAACCCAAGGCTAAAACATTGCAAACTATTGTTAAATAAGAATCAATCAGAAAATAAGACAAGCACATATGAAATTAAAACAGTAAAAATAAATGAATCATTTTAAAAATGCTTCTTTCATTTTACCAGATAGGATGGAAAAACACTCATCTGCTCTGTTTAATTTTGTAGTCCTAGCAAAAGCCTCAAGTGTGCCAGATACCACAAAAAATTCTCAGAAAGTCTTGGGCAAAAGGTGGAAAGAAGCTAAAGATGGGATTAGGTTGGGCAGAGAAGTACCACTTGACGGACCTTGATATGCAAGAAGCCATCCACATTTCAAGGCTTATTTCATCCTTTCGGTGCTCCAGGTGTGGTGCTTGCGATCTGTTCAAACCTGGTGTACTGGGCACCGTGCTGCACACAGGCCCCCTCCACAATGTTTTTCACCAGCACTGTGACCCAGTCTCCCAGCCTCCATATTCTTTGCTGCTAAAGGCTCCGCTCTTTCTGTCAGAGGACTGTCCTTGGGCACATACGCTGCCTCACCAGTAAAAGAACTGTCTGGGACTATTTCTATCCCCTGGTCGCCTGCCCATGACTGACTAACTAGCGGGTACAAAAGCCTAGCTCCTTTGCCTCAAAAGGTAAGACAAACCATACTGTGTCATTGATGTTCCAGAGTTTCCCAAGGGATGATGCTGAGACTGGGGCTCCATCTGAAATCATGCCCCTGCTTGGCTTTTTCCTCTTTTCTCTCTTGTTCCACCCTCTTCTCTCAACTCCTGAAGTCACTTCTGTAAGAAACCACCCACTCATGAATCATTGTCTCGGGTCCTGCTCTTAGGGAGCCTGACCTAAGATGACTAAAAAAAACATTTGAAGCTAAAAATGAATTGACACCAAAACGAGAAAACTAACAAGTTGGAAGATATATTCATATATCATGTTTACACAACCACGGTGAAATAAGTTCCTATAAAATCCGACAGCATATCATTGCCTGTTGCAACTGAACTAAGTTGATTTAATTACATATATTTAATCCACAGATGCGAATATATTTTAATGTAATATTAATGATGGTGAGGAATGTCGTCGTCAAAGGCAACAGAGCCATGGCCCTGTCTGATTCCAGAAGCTGGTAAAGAAGGACGCTGCCTCTTACCCACGATGACAAAATGTCATTTACAGCATACACTCTGCTCAGGAGGCAGGGTCCCATTTGGGTGGGGAGACCACATATTTTCCGTGAAGAAAGGTCTCTCTCCTCTCCCGTGAGATGGACCCAGTGTACTTGCAGTTGCCTGAAGTCTGCTAAATAGGTGAAAAAGCCTTTCATTATACGATTATAGCCCAAAGGCAGAGAGTAGAGATGTAAATACTCCTTGCGTAGTATATAGGCTAATAGTCACGCAAAAGTATAATTGGCCAATTCATCAGCTTGAGTGGATAACTCATGTCTGATCCTTCTCATTTGGAGTTGAGGCCAAGGCTGGCAGGCATTTTGAAAGAAACTGGATCCTTGAAGAAGGGGTAAGGAGCACAGTAAAAAGGCAGCCACAGGCAGGCTGTCGTGCATAGGAGAGCCTCAAGACAATTATGTTCAAGCTCAGCTTAGCCTTTCTTCAGTTTGGTGTGGTGTCAAAGGAACTGTATTCTGGAAACTAACTGAAAGGAGATTCAGGATTACTACTAAGGTAGTTTAGTATGATGAGAGATCACTGCAGCTTTCTCCTGTTTCCTAATTTAGATCTTAGTTTGTTTGAGTAATGCTATTAAGTTAGTTTCTAGAAATCCTTTGAGCAGGATGCTCAGTCAGAAAGCTTCGTTAAATATTAGCGGTAATAATGCTTACCTGGCTAATGCCAGCACTGCTTCAGACGCCTCAGCTTGTGTGAGCTTTCTCTGGGGAATGGCACTCAATCTGTTGCTCTGATGTGGCCGACAAGTTCTTTTCAATGGTCTTTGGATTGGAAAAGACTGAGACCCAATATTTAATATTTGTTGCATGTATTGCAGAATATACACGAATGCTGATGGTTTGCTAGAGATTTTCTTCTCTTGCAAAGAGTAGGAACACATGGGACATACCATGTTGATTGGTGAGGGTGGGCTTTTTTAAGATTATGAAAAAATTCTTTTCAGGTTTTCTTGAAATAGAGTCATTCTTCAACAAATCATTTTTTACATCAGCAACTGTAGGATAAAATTTCCTTTGATGCGTCTTCTCCTTACCTTGTAAACCACATTTCTGTAAGGCTCCGCCCTCCATGAAACAGTGGGTTTCAGTGCTTCAGGGCAAGGGTGCCAGAACTCAGTCCCCAAGAGAACACAGGAAGTCTGCTCAGCTTTGACTATTAAATTAGATTTTACTTTGTGTCCACAACCTGCAGATTTGCTCAAAATAGAGGCTTTGCTGAGAGTTAAAGATGTCATATATTTCTTAAGCATGTCCAGGCTCCAGTCTGGTGAACTCACCTATTTCTTCCACACCACATGGAGGGTGCCCCTTCCATCTATGATTCTAGGCCTGATGCTTCCCACATAGAAGGAAGGTGCGATGAGGAGCAGGGCTTCTCCAACTATCCGTGGGGAAGGGCCGCTTTGCTAAAGTTTCAATACGTCTTGCACCTATGATTTTGTAAAATGTAATAAAAATAATGTGAAAAAATCAAATAGGAAAGCAAATGTATATAAAATAAAAGTCCTACCTTTTAGAATTAGATATAGCATATAAAATTACTTTACCAAAGTACTATGTGTATCATAAAAATGTACTCTCAGCTCCTGTGTGTATCTTGCTGTGGGCTAGTGGTGGTCCCTGGATCAGAGGCTGCTTTAGTAGCACTGATGTACAGGAACTGGAAAGCTAGAAATCTGTGCCTTCCTGCCCTAGAAATTTTAGAGAAGAGAGAGAAGCAGATCAAGAAGACAGAGTACAAGCTTCTTTTGTTCTTCCCACGAACATCGACTTCCATCATGGCGAAGGGCAATGGCATATCTTTTGGCAGAAGTAACAAGGGAGGCAGATGAAGAACTCATGGGTGCCTGCCTGTCCCTTGTCAAATGCTGAACATAGCTGAATTGTGAGCAGTGGGTCTGCTGTAGGTCACTGAGGCAAGGTATCAAGTGACCATGTGATAAAGATTGTGGGGTGGGTAGGTGAGGCCAAGCTATAGATGGAGAACGTGCCAGACTCTCAGAGGGGTCTGCAAGTAGCAGTGTGAGCCAAGGTAAGACAAAATCACTCAGAGATAGTAGGATGTGACTAAACTGAGAGAAGAACTACAACTGTGCCTGTTGCAATCTTTAGCTGCAATTGGCGGTAAGCTAAGGGATGGAACCAGTCACACTTGGTGGTTCCTGGAAGCCACCAGAAGGCAGCCCAGGGCAGCCACTCTTCAGCAAAGAAAGGAGATGACAACAGACAGTATGAATCCACACATCCAGGGCCTTCTTAGCGCTGGACAGGGGCAGAACCTATAGGACTGAGCCTTGTACCTGAAGCAGATAAATCATTTACTCCAAAAGACTATTGTATAAGACAAAATTTATGAGGTTGAACTGAAGCACCCCCTCCTTCTAAGAATTAAGGAACATCCAATAGGTTACAAGGAAAATTAAAAAATGGTATTTTATCTGCACATCTAGGTGTAATTTTTAAAACTGCAATCATCACTCCCAAGAATGTGTATATCTGTGGACAGAAGGACTGAGCCCTTTATAAATTAGCCACCCTGTTCCTACCCTGACTTCTTTCTTTAAAGGAATGTAGAAACAATATATTTATTTACAGTTGTATTGTTTCTGGGGTAGGCACGTTTGGTAGAAAGATTCCCAATTTCCTAACCTCACTATTACTCATTTTCTTTAAGAACGTCTGAAAATGTCTGTAAATACATTTTACATGTATTTACATGTATTTTACATGTAAAATACAGGTGGTGATCGCCTGTCTTCCAGTCAAGTCATTTGGCCTTTCCTCATGCTATTCATTCAGAGCCTCCCTACAAGAGAAAGTACATTAGCAAAAGGGAAAAAAAGAATGATTCGAATTCCCAAGCTCTTTGTAGGCTCTTAAATGACACAGTTAAAACCTCACTTTGGAATAGATAACAAAAGTACTACTAAAGGGACCAATTTCTAGACTTATTAACTACAATTCCTGGTGCATGGCACATCTCCTTCAACCTCCGGGGTAAGAGGGAGGGCTCATTTTTTTTCATTTATGATATTATCTCAAGATTATTTTTCTAACATAATCATTTTACAAAATAGTGTGGACAAGTTGTATGAAAGACATTTTTAAAAAATTATTTGATGCTTAAAATTTATAGAAGTTATAATCACAAAATGAAATTATTAATGAAAAGACAAACAGAAGGGAAAGAATTCTTTTTTATTTTCTGGACAGACTTAAATATAGTTAAGTAACTACCCAAAGGCAGCCAATATTTAGTAAGGTCTTCTAGCACAGTGTACCTCCAACTCTAATATGTGAATGAACACCTGATTCAGTAGTCTTAGGTGGGGCCCAGGATTTTGCATTTTTACAAGCTCCCACTTGATGCCAATGCTGCTGGTCTAGTAACTACACTTCAAATAGCAAGATGTAGGGAGGTCTCTGAACTTTCTGTTATGCAGAGGTAACTTCCACATTTCTGAAGTCAAAAATTGACCAATGGAGTCAAGGGACCTTGACGTAAAAAGCTCTTGAATTGGGTAGGGGAGAAACTTCATGTCCTTTTCTGTTGATCTTGGCATATTGCTTGGAGATTTTCCTAAAGGTGGGGGGGTTAAACTTTCACTCCTTCAGTGCATTTGCCCTGCTCCTGCATTCCCTATTGGCCCAAGGTTGATTCTACTGATTTTCTCCAAGGCAGAATTGGCTTCCTCTGCAGTACTGATCTTGGTGACCGCAGGAAAGCAGCTAATTCTAAACAGACCTGATTCCACATTTTTGATACCTGTTCATGCAGAAAGCTGGCTGTCATAGTGTTCTATGGCCTCAGTGACAGATCTTAGATAAAACAGTGACCGCTTTTGATTTGTTCAAATGTGTATTCAATGACTCATGATGCCTAGTAGTCTATTTTGAACTGGGGTAATATTTTGCCTGCCATAGAGTTTGAAACTGCCTTTTCATACTCCTTTTCTTATAGACATTTCAGATGTACGTTGCTATGAACAGTAGAATGATTAGTTCATTCACTCATTCATTTACTCATTCCTATTTTGTTGAGAAAACAGTATATGCTAGGTAGTTGATGTAGAAAATGATAAAAAATGGTTCATGCCCTTGAGGGGTGATTTATTCTGGAATTACATTTCAGCCAAATGTAACTGAAAAACCTTAACATTTTTGGTTTAGAAAAAACATTTACTTTTCTCATTTAATCGTGGGGGTGTGAAGTTGCCAGCATTGACTCACACCTTGAGAGATCAGAGAGACGTCTTTGCAAGTCTCTGACTTTTTCTTCAAGGCTACCTGATAGTTGCTCTGCTCCAGCCATTGTGCTTAGGTTCTGGATAGTAGGAAAGAAGGTAGTGTTCATTCCAGGAAAAAAATTGTTAGATACCTGCTCCTGACTTCTTACGTTTCATTGACCAGAACTATGTCACGTGACCTATCCTTAGCTTCTAAAAAGACTGAGATGCCTATATTTTTCTCTTGTTTTGCTTTGTTTTAAACTGAACACATTGAGATCTCCAATGAAATCATGAATGTTAGGAAGAAGTGGAGAATGAATATTAGGTAAGCACTTAAATTAAAAAGAAATATGTTTACTGATTTTAGAGAGAGAGGAAGCGAGAGAGAAAGAAATATCAATGTTAGAGAGAAACACTGACCATTTGCCTCCCCCACATGCCCTGGTTGGGAGTCACACTGCAACCTTTTTGGTGTACAGGTTGGTGTTCCAACCCACGAAGCCAGCTGGCCAGGGCAACACAGGCTCTTTTTAAATACCTTCAGTTAGCAAATTAAGAGTCACAGCTGGCTAATTCTGACCTTCTAAATAATCTGCTTGAATTTTTACCAGAAAAATATCGAAAACATTACATGTGTTCAGTCGAGGAGGTTTGTTTCATTGCGTATATGAAGGTCCAGACACTGTTCGTCTTCTGAATTGCCAGTATTAGTGGCAATTTTTAGCTATGCATGACTGAACATAGATTATTTTTATGAACTTCATTTATCTGTATGTGAGCCACTGCATGGCACTAAAGAACAACTCAGTATTTTGTTTTCATTTTACTATGAATATTTTTTATTTTCCCTATCTTGATCCAGACATAAAACAACATGGAGAAACGCTAATCTCAAGGTCAGGTACTTGCTGATGTTTTTCTCTGCAAATGATAAACTCATCAGATATATTCAAAAACACTCTGTATTTTATATTTCTCCCTCACCAAATCACAGTGTCAACAACTTATCACTTTCCCCTTGTATACTGCCCTTCTAACTTTAAGGTCAAAAATAGTTATTAAGAGTTATTATTAGCTTGGCCATGTTCCTGCTGTAGCTTTTGATGATCCAGCAAATGTGTGATTAAAACCAGAAGAAAGCAGGCAGGAATGGAGAGAAAAATGACATAAGAGGACTTGGCTGATCATTAAGCAAGTGTCAAATGACAGGGAATTTCATATCTACCTGGAGGATGGTCACAAAGTTTCTCCATCCATCAACTTATCTGCCTATTCAATAGATATTTATTAAAGGGTAAACAATGATGAATAAGATATAATATTATTGAAAAACCTAAATCCTAATAGAGAAGATGATATAAAAACACATTCTTGTTATAAATGAGAGACAGAGATTATTACAGTTCGAGCTGGGGTATCAGTGATTGTTGGTGGAGTGTGGCCAGGAAAGGGTTAATAGTTATAGAAGCATTATATAAAGTTCGAACCTGAAAGATTTGAACATATTGGGATTGGGAGGTAATGGGAAGAGGGTGTTTGCATTTTAGTCAGAATAGCATGGGGAAACAGCCTCAGCAAAGAAACAGCAGAATATGTGTAAGAAACTGTGGACTATTTAATTTGTCAGGAGCAAAGAATTTAATAAGTGGAGGGAGTAATCAGAAATAATTTATATTCTATTACTTTGTCGGGAAAATCTTTCTCATGGCTCCAAGCTGTCTGGATGCCCTCGGTCTGCCACCCCGCTGTACCCTGTGTTTATCCCTATCACACTCAAACAGCTAGAATATATGGCTCAAAAGTCTGGTAGAGGCTCTGTTTTTCAAACTGCAAGTCGTAGTTTGAAATCATTTACCTATTTTTTAAAACTTACTATTCATTTAGGTTTATCCACCTATTTATTCTTTCTTGTGTTCTTCATTTCTTCTTATGTGATTAACCTTCCATTTGGAGTCATTTTTTCTCTGCTTGTAGAAGCCTGTGAAGTATTTCTATAGTGGCAGCAAAATTCTCTCAGTTTTTGTTTGTCTGAAAACATTTTCATTTTGGCTTCATTTTAGGAAGCTATCTTCCCTAGATAAGAATTCTAAGTTGGCAGTTTTTGGGGTTTTTTTCATTGCTTTACAGATGTCATTCCATTTTCTTCTGGTTTCCGACATTTCTGTTGAAAATTTTGAAGTCAGTTGGCCTTTTGTTAACCCTTTGAAGGTAATATTGTTTTTTCCCTCTGAGTGCTTTTAAGATTTTCTCTTTGTTTTTGGCTTTAAAAACACATTTAAAAAATATGTTTTCTTTGTAGTTATTCTGCTTGGGAAAGGAAAAGTTTCTTAAGTTTTTGGTGTCTTTCATTAGTTTTGCAAAATTTTTGGCTAATTATATTCTCTTCTGTTTACGATATTCAGTTACACGTTTGCTAAATATATTCTCTGAGTCCCAGGTGTTTCTTATGTTCTTTTGTGTATTTTTTATCTTTTTGTCTGGGTGGGTACCAGTTTGGGTATTTACAATTGATCTCTATTCCAGGTCATTAGTCTTGTATTCTGCTGTCTATGGTATTAAACCCATTTATTGAATTTGAGTTGCTAAATATGATTACTTTATTTTTAAGTTCTATTATTTTAATTGGATTTTTTCCATAGATTATGGTTCTTGGTGAAATTCTCTTATTTGTAAACCTCTTTTCTTGAAAATATTAATTACAATTGTTTTAAAGTCTTTGACAACTTTAGTGTCTGGATCATTTATTGATCTATTCCCATTGTTTATTTTTTCTCTTGGCCTTCAGTCATTCGAACCTTTGTACAAGTATGCCTGCTAATTTTGGATTGAATGTTGGGTGTTGTCTATGAAAAATTGTAGGAGATGTTGCTTTTCTCCAGAAAGATTTTAATTTTCTTTTGGAAGAAAGATATAGTGCAAGCAAAATATCTAGATTCAATGAAGCTAATTTGAAGTTGTATTTCAGAATTTGTGAGAACTGGTATATTTATAATTTGTATTTATTCCTAGGGCCTAATCTTTAAAGGATTTCAATGAAATCTTGGAATATTTGCCCTAATAGGATATAAACTCAATTTTTTGTCTACCTATCCCAATGCGTAGCATAGGCACTGGCAAATGTTTTAGGGTGAAATACATGCAGAATGTTGGGCCCAGTTTTCTTCATAATACTGGGCCTTTAAGTCATGGTTATCTTTGCAGTTTTGAATGCTAATTTTTGATCTCCCAGCACAGTAAGACTGCCACAGAAATTAAAACACTACTTTCATAGACTTTGGTGCCCTGAGTTGTTCTTCATTTCTTCATTTCTTTGGGAATTAGCAAGTAGCCAAGAGGAAAAGTAACAGCAAATACAGGATCGCTGCAATGCATTTTTCTTTCTGCATCTTATATTTCTGGCTGCTTTGGCTGTTCCTTAATATCTTTATACCCATAGTTAAGTTTCCATGGCCAACTAATTATAAATGGGAGTGGAAGAGCTGGGTACACTTCATAGGGCTACAGAAGCCAGAAATCTGTTGTGTCTGCTGATATCGAACCCCATGGTATCTGGCATCTTGTGCTTGTTATACTTCTGAGATGCAGAGAAATAGTTCCTCTGCCATTCAACAATATTTCTAATATTTCTAACATCTGGAGGTACTTCCTATATAACCAGAAAACATCAATAAGAATACCTCTAATTTTTTCTACCATATTCATGTAAAACATGTAATAAATATTGTGAGATGCTACTTAAAACAAAAATGGAGACCAATAAACAAAGTACAAGTATGATAAATAAAGAAGCACTTCTATTTGGAACATACTTTTTTCTTTTTCTTTTAAAATGGATTACTATAGTTTCTGGTGTCCTTCCTTGATTATAAAAGTAAGCGCTCTTATTGGTTTTGGAAACTAGGAATACATCAGAGTTCTTATATGAAAATTCCTGAGTCTTTTGTCAGTTTAGTTAGCACATCAAATTTGTAATATATTTTCAGAGTAGGTTTTGCTATGGGCCGTTGAAACGTTTACACGACTTTTGGGGTCACTTCTCCATGTTAGTAGCATTCAGTTTTGATTCCAAGATTTGTACTATAGCTCCTCCAGGAACACGAATTCCATGGGCCTCATTTAAGAGTCAGCACTTTTTTCAAAAGGGTTTTATTGTTTTTATAAACCACCCTGAAATGGAGATAATAATTCTTTAATTCAGCCTTGTCATTTGCTGCAAACACCAGCTGCTATAATTGTAGGTATTCCCACGTGGGGGGTTTTTACCAACTGTTTGGAAAAGGAGCACAAAGCGATCCGGAAGTATGAAACAAAAGCATACAAAGCCTGTAAAAATGCAGAAATTTGAGTTCATCTATAGCTCATAACTTATATTTGTTTTTGTGTGATTACTTTGGATTTTTAGTTTCCCTTTTATTATATGAAATATATTTACACTGAAATGTATACTTGAAACTTATATAATCTTATTAACCAATGTCACCCCAATAAATTTAATTAAAATATATATATATATTTAAAATCAGGAGAACTAAGATAATACAGTAGTAGTTGAGAATTAGAAAAAAAAATCTATAAATTTCCAGAAGAGGAACAAAGATTATTTTCAAAATTTATGAACTCATGCCAAAGGAATTCTCTATTATATTCCTTACTGATGTATAACAATAATAACAATATGACAGTATACATTTTTAATATACATTTCATATTTGGTTTATACAGAATGCTAACTTAAGAAATATATCATGTCTCCTCTTAACATATCTGTTAATATACTCATTTCCCCTCCTCCAATGTTCTCTTTCCCCTGGGATCCTTATTCTATTAATAATCCACCATCTACTCAGCTTATCCTTGACTTGCTTTGTGTCACCTGTCTCAACATATCAGCCACCAAATCCCATCAGCCCACATCACCATCCCTGCCTGCTTCTCCCTGTCTACACTGCTATTCCCTCAGTATAGTCATCTCTCTTCCTAGGGTAACTGCATCGGCGGCCCCCCTGGTCTTTTGCCTCCAGTCTCAGCCCGCTCTTATCAGTTCTCCACTCTGCACCCCAGCCAGCCTTTTAAATGCAAATACAAGACTCCTTCTCATCAAACACTTCAGTGACTCGCAATCCCATCTGCAGAACAGCCTGAATCCTTAATGTGGCTTACATGGCCTTTTGTGATCTAGCAGCATTACCACTCTAACCTCGTCTCTTACCCTTTCCACTTTAGGCTCTATCAGTTTCTCAAATATATCAAGTTCTCTTTAGTCACAGAGCCTTTGAAGACATTCTTTTAGTTTAGACCTCCCCCCCACCCCCCGCCTTTTTGGGGCTGAATCCCTTTCATCTTCACCTAAGTCCCACTCATCTTTTAGGGGTCATGTTGAATATCTCTTCCTCTATGAAATCTTTCTCAACCACCTACCTCCTTAAAAGTCTGGATTAGTCGTTCCTCACTCGTGCTTTGGCATCACTTTATACTTACATTTCACTTTTGCTTGTTCTCTACGGGTGTCCTTTGCTAGACAGTAAGTTCTGCGGTGCCTGGGATTGTATCTGGTTTGTTCGTGGTTTTACCCTCAGAACCTAATATAGTGCCTGGCATATTGTAGGTCCTCAAATTTGTTGAATGTCTTTTGTTATTGCTAAATTTCTTGTATCTTATGTCTATAGTGACTTAATTTTCCCAAACAAAAATTGAAAATCATGATCTTAAAGATAAGAACATCCTCGTGGAGGAAATGGGATAAACTCTTAGAAACTAGAACAGTTTGAAACACTCTGGGATATCTTCAGACCCTATTTTTATTCCCTCTGTTAACAAAACTGTGAGGCACATGGTGTTGTGACACCTTTACAAAGTCCCATTCTACTCTGACTAGGAACTAGTTGTTATGGACTGATGCTTGTGTCTTCCCAAGATTCATATGTCAAAACTCTAACCACAGCATTAGGAGGTGGTTCCTTTAGGAGGTAATTAGGAAGAGATGAATTTGTGAAGGTGGATGCCTCATGAATGGGATTAGCATTCTCATAAGGGTCATGAGGGAGTTTGTTTTCTCTCTCTCTCTTCGCCCTCTCTCTTTCCCTGCGCCCTTCTCTCTGCCATCCACCATGTGAGGATACAACAAGAAGTCAGCTCTGACCAGAGCCAGACCTTGCTGACACCATGATTTTGGACTTCCAGCCTTCAGAACGATGAGAAATAAGCTTCTGTTTTGATAAGCCACCAGTTTATAGTATTTTATTATAAAAGCTTAAAATAAGACAGAAATTGGTACTAAGAAGTGAGGGCGCTGCTTAACAAATACCTAAAAATGTGGAAGTGATTTTGAAACTGAGTAAATGGATAGAGGCTAGAAGATTTTGAGGCTAGGAAAAGCCCGCATTGCTACGAATGGACAGTTATGGGTGATTCTGGCGAGGACTGAGAAGGAAAAGAAGAGAGCTGCAGAGAAACCCCCAATCTTCTTAGAAGACACCTAAGTAATCCTGAATGGAACGCTGGTAGAAACATGTATGGCAAAGGCCATTCTGATGATGTTTCAGGTGGACATGAGGAACACGATACTGAAAAATGGAAAAATGGGCCTTCTTGTTATAAAGTGGCGAAGAACTTGGCTTTCATGGTCCTGTTCTAGTGTTTTACAGAAGGTAGAACTTAGTGGTGAAGTCAGATATTTAGCGGAAGTGATTTCTAAGCAAAATGTTAAAGACGTAACTTGGCTCTTCCTGTTTATAGTAAAATTCAAGAAGAGAGAAGTGATTTGAAGACAAAATTATAAAGCAAAAAGGAACTAGAAATTTACAATTAGGAAAATTCTCAGCCAATCCGTACTGCAAAAAAATGAGGAAGTATGTTTGGAAGGGAGCACTGCTTTGATAAGAGATGTGGTGTGAACCCCAGTTTTAATCAACCACCCCAGCAGGATAACTGCCAGTTTGAACGGAAGAGGAAGGAAATGGAAGAGCATGAAGGAAGAATGTAGTACTTGTTAGATTTTTCCAGACAGGACCATAGAACTATTCAGCTGCAAACGTGTGTAAATCTGTACAACAAGGAAAGAATGAACCCAGGTGATCCAGAGATCATCGGGGCTGCTTCCTCAGTTTCGAAAAGGGAGACAATGACCTCACTCTCAACAAGCCACACAGCTTCTTCCCAAAGTGAGACCTCCCATGGCTGAGGGGGCAGGGCAGCGCAAAGTCGTGGGGTCCGACTCTGCCCAGCAGAGCTTCTGGAGAAGGATCACCACCTCAGTGGATCTGGAAGGCAGAGCACTGAGCCAACAGTAATTATTGTCTACACCTAAGATCTCATAAAGTTTGCCTCGCTGGGTTTGGAACTTACTAGGAACATGTGACCCCTTCCTTCTTTCATACTTCTTTTGGAATGGGAATGTCTGTCTTATACCTGTCCCGCGATTGTATTTTGGAAGCGCATGAGTTGTCTGGTCTCACAGGTTCACAGGTTTCTAGAGAGAAATTTTGCCTCAGAACAAATTTTACCTTGAACCTCACTCAGATCTGACTTACTAACTCTATATGGTCCCTTGATTATTTACGAGTACCAAGAAAAGGGTGTGGCTAGGCCCATGCGAAGATACTGAAAACTTGAGTGTGAGAAAAAGAACTCAAGCGTTCTTGTCTATCATGTATACAGTGTATATCTTTATTCTACCGTATATATCTGAGGGATTCTGGGCAAGGCACTGCTGCTCTCCAGACCTTGTTTTGCCCTTCTGTAATAAAAGCATGGTATTAATTACCAAAGCATGTTCTATGGAACACAAATCCCAAAGAGCATTTTAGGAAAAAGTTTCCATGAGAACATGCATTTGGAAAATGTCATGCTACACATTTCACAGTGGTTCAGATGCATGAGAAATCCTTAAAACAGAAGATTGTGGTGTTGGTGGTAGATGAGTGGCAACATGGAGGAAGACAAGTGACAAATTTTCCCAGAGTTAAACTCATCATTGATAACACTGTGAGTTGGAATAATTGCTGTGGGCTCAAACTCTGGGGGATCCCTTGCGGTCTGAAACCTGAGCATTGAAGTAACTCCATGAGCTATCTGGGTGAGGGTGAAGTGAGCACACGAGTCTGGTTGGACAGGGTGGTTAGAGATGGAGAGAATTTGTAAATTCTTCCAGTTAGTGCACAAAAGGTTAGACGATACATAGACATGCAGACTGTACACGTGTTAACTATCATCATTAAATTTCAAGTCCAAAATGGGCTAATAGATCTTTGTCCAGAGACCAAAGTCGGGATAGACAAATACTGCCAAAAACAGTTTAACACACCCTCTCTATGAAATGAAAAGATTGTTAGATTTCTTTCTTTCTCTTTTATAGAGAAATATTTTAGACATAACCAAAAGAAAAGAGTATAATAAGCCCCTGATGTCTATTAATATTCCTGAAGATAAAATAAAAGCATGTAATAAAAGTATAATGTGAATCTGGCCAGCATCTACAATAGATCAGACAATCCCTTAGATCCCCTGCTGAGATGAATGTACAAGTTTACTTTTTAATCTACAGGCTTCCCTGTGGGTCCATATTATTCAATACAAAATATGACTCCTTCAACTGAAAGAAAACATCAGACAAAAAAATTGACATGGCCTCACTAACTCAGGATATGAAGGAAATTTGATTTGACCCAAAAGGGGATTTGTATTAGTCGGTGTTTTCCTGAGAAAGAGAACTAATATGCTCTCTCTACATATCTACATCTACATCTATCTACCTACCTATCCCCGTGTGTGTGTGTGTGTGTGTGTGTGTGTATGGAGAGAGAGAGGCAGAGAGAGACAGAGAGAGAAACAAGAGAGACACAGAGAGATCCATTATGAGGCATTTGCTCATGTGCTTACGGGGGCCGCGAAGTCCCACAATTCGCCACCTGCAAACTGGAGACCTAGGAGAACAGGTAGTATAAGTCAGACGGAGTCTGAAGGCCTGAGAACCAGGGGAACCAATGGTACAAATCAACCCAAAAGGATGAAAAGAGGATGTCCCAGCTCAGCAGGCAGGCAAGGAGGGGATAGATCCTTCCTTTCTCTGATATTTGTTCTATTCAGGCCCTCAAGGGATTAGATGATGCCACACTTATTGGGGAGGGCAAGCTTCTTTACAGATTCCTTTGATTTAAAGGTTAATTCATTCCAGACACACCCTAGCAGACCTACCCAGGGATAAGGTCTGACCAGCTATCTGGGTATCCCTTGGGCCAATCAAGTTGACACTAAAATTAACTGCCACAGGAGCTATTCTGAGGGAAAATAGCATGTCTTGTGAGCCCCCAAAATAAATTCTTTAAGAACCCTAAACTTTTTCAGATTATTTTTGCTCTTGGCCTTTCAAAGAGTGATGAAACAACATTATTGAATATCTGCTGGGTAAAACAACTCTCAGGGAAGACTACACTTGTGTCTAGTAGCAATGACATTCCCTACTTCCTACCACAACATGTTTATCCTTCGCTTAGCTGGCAGGCTCTCAACCGTCAGTCCTGCAATGGGTTCTGAGGTGAATGTTGGTCGATATTTTCATTTATGTTAATGAGCAAGACCAAAGTAAAGCAACGAAGATGTATGTCAGAACCCCACTTGTTGGTCAATAAATGGTATGAGTGACTTCTTTGTTGAGTGAGGTGACAGTTTTTAAATACTGGAGAAATATTTCCTTATTTTGGTGTGTTATTGACAATGTAACCACTACAGACCTGAACACTTTTAAATTTAATCAGTATTATAAACATTTTTCCATTGCATTTTTGTCTAGACAACCTACAAAACAGTAAATCAAGCCCTGATCCATAGCATTTGTCCATTTCTACAGTAAAAATACTCCCATCATGGCCGATTTCAAGCTACCAACATGAAATCATTGAACAGAGCTGGAAAGAGATGTGCAGTACCGCAGCACTAAATAGTATCTTTGCTACATAGATACCATAAATGTAAGTAACCTCAAGAGTATAAGATCACTTTTTAAAATGTGGCATTTTTAACAACAACAACAATGGCATTGTTTAACATTTGTTTAGTGTGCCAGGCACTGTTGCAAAGTGGTTCACTGAAATTTATACATTTCTTATTTATTAATGATATTTGCTGTATTGTTCCCATAGCAGGTGAATCTTTCAAGGCACCACCTTTCAATTTTGTTCTCATGTACCTTAGATGAGCTCAGTGGGTAGTTAAATTAAGTGGTTACTATTAAATTTCTCAAATGTGGTTCTTTATCCACCCCCATTCATTTCACCTGCACCCACTTAACTAGATAATTAATAGACATATGGTGTTTTAACTGTGACAAGTTAATTCTCTTAAATACAAGCATATTTTAAACTTATGGTGAAAGTAAATTCTTCAATAAGAATGTTCTAAATCCATTTTTATTAGAAATAGTTATAAGGGAGAGGTGTGCATGAGTGATTTCAAGGAGATGATAGGTTAAAAAGGAAAAGAGATGAAAGAGTCTGGGAGAGCAGAAACAAAATGGTGATTACTGTGATATGTTGACTTGACAGAATACTGAATTTATGCATCTCAGAGTTGGGAGGGTTCTCAAGGGACAGCCTGGAGCAGTGCCCAGCCTTCAGGCAGGTCTCATTATCCTCATTTCACAGATGAGGCAAGAAAGCTCAGAAAGGTTACATAATCCGCCTGAGGCCAATGGGAGTAAGTAGGTATTGTAGTTTCTTTTGCATTGCCCTTTCCCTTAAACTAGGTTGAAAGTCTTTAGTATCACATTATAAATTTAAAATATATTTTGGAAGTAAAAAAAGCCTTCCCTGTAAAAGATCCCCAGGAATCAGCTACAGAGAGGCTCTCATGTGATTCTTTTAGGGAATGAGGTTTTGTCCTCAAGATGTAAAAAACTCCCCTTCCCCAGTAGTTGAATAGAAATATGGAAAAATAGGAAAAGCCAATAAGATTAGCCCAGAAGGAGTTTTCCAAGTATAATGAGTGCATATCCTGGATGGCTCAGGAAGGATGGGGTGCTCATGGCCACCAAGAAAGTCCAACAGACCCACAAAGTATAGCAAACACAATACTCATGTGATTGCGGGCTTTGAGCTAAATATAAATACAGCAGCAGATGAGTAAAAATATTGATACACAGAAGTGCAAAACACTTTATTCCTCAAGCTTTATGTACATCACAATCACACAGAATAGTATGAAGAATTTGTATCTTGATCAAAGGCCTCACTAGATCTCAAGTAGGATCCAGCAAAGGTATATTTGACAAACATCCTAGGTAATTCTTTTTAATACCGGTAGTCACTGGTTTCACTTAAAGAGCTATGAATTAGAACCATGTTTCTCAAACTCTAATATAATTAATTACAAATCACCTAGGGATCAAGGCGGATTCTGATTCGGTGTGTCTGGGGTAAAGTTTGAGATTCCGCATTTCTATTAAGCTTCCGGGAGATGCCTCTGCTGCCGGCCCGCGGGGCACATTTTGCATACCAAGGAGCAAGAATGCTGATGTTCTATCAAATGATGTTGTTCTTGTTCAATGTAGGAAATATCGATGGCAATCCAGTAATTTGATAAAAAATATGTATCTACTATAAATATTACTTTTCTTTAATCTATCTGTGTATCTGGTGAAAAAAAGATAGTGAAGGAAATGTTAACGATACTAAGCTTTTGTTGATTTTTTAAATAATTGACAGTATTGTGGTGCATTCTAATGACTTTTTTTTTAAATTTGAGGGCTTTTTCTATAATGAAAAAATTTTAATTTTATTTGAGGTTATGTTGACATTTAGGGTACAGAAAATGTTTCTAGCTAGCAGTGTTTTTTTAATCAAGGAATGCACATCATAATCCCCTGGGCAGTTATTTTGAAACATATAAGACTAGCCTCTCTTTCCAAACCTTCTGATTCAAAGGTCTTAGGGCCTAAAAACATGAATTATGATGATTGTATATGAAAGTTATATATGCTCATACTACACACTGACAAACAAAAAACAGGACAAAGAGGTATAATATGACAAGTAAAAAGTCCCTTCCCAAGGAGGATCTGGGTGAGAAAGGGGAAAAGAAAACTTTTCGTTGTCTTATATAATTGCCTATATTGTTTAAAATGCTTTTTAAATAAACTACGCTTTTACAAAGAACTTGGTTCCGCTTTGTGTTTTACACTGAGCCTGACAATCTAAAACACTTATTTCAGGCAGTAACTACAATGTCTACCCCAGAGAAACTGTCTTCGCTGAGACTATTTTGGTTACAGGTAACAAAAGCAGCATAAAATACTTTTAAAAGCTCTTTTTGAGACAACATGCTATTCTTACTTCACTGAGTTAACCCTGTTGACAGTTAACATATAGTTTAGAAGCTTTTTATGCATATAAGCATGTACCTATATGACAAAGTAGGCATAATCCAATAAGTATATGTGTCTCTCTCCTTTTATTATTATTTTAAACATAGATGGAATTACATTATTATTCTGTACTACAGTTTGCTCTTTTCACTTAATTATTTTGGCCTCCTTCCCATAGGATCTACCTATATTTATAGAAAATTTTTCTTTTAGTGGCTTCTTATAATATGCTAAGTTTTTTCCCAGTCCCTAATAATTCTTCAGTGAACATTCCTTTAAATATATATTTGGGCACTGGTATGAGTATAGCTACGGAATATATTCCCACTCAAATCAGATTACTACATGTGTACACTTAAATATTTGATGAACTATTGAATTGCCCTCCAAAAAGATTATACCAATTAATACGCCCCCCCCCCCCAATAGTGTAGGGGAAAATTTGTCCTTTCTACTCTCGGATGGCAACTGTATTTCAGAGAAAGTTCCCAGGTCACCTTGAAACATATCATCAGGATCTACTAGAGCTGAAGATTGTTTGTTTTTTTTTCTAACACTGAATTTTATTTTTTTCAATTACAGTTTATTTTCAATATTATTTTATATTGGTTTCAGGTGTACAGCTTAGTCGTTGGACAATCATATACCTTACATATCGAGTTCCCTTGGTATTTCCAATACCCGACTGGCACCATACAGAGTTATCGCAATATTTTTGACTATATTCGCTATGCTTCACATCCTCATGCCTATTTCAAAACTACCAGTATGACTTCCTAATCCCTTCACCTCTTTGTCATGGTACCCCAGCTCCCTTCTCCTCTGGCAACCACCAGTCTGCTCTCTGTGTCTATGACTCTGTTTCAATTTTATTTATTTGTTTATTTTGTTCTTTAGATTCCACATATAAGTAAAATCATATGATATTTTTCTTTCTCTAACTTTCTTATTTCACTGAGCATAAACCCTGCCAGGTCTATTCATGCTGTCACAAATGGTAAAATTTTATTTTTTTATGGCTGAGTAACATTCCATTGTATATATGTACCATCATATTTTTTATCTCCTTGTCCACTGATGGATATTTGGGCAGCATCCATATCTTGGCTATTGTAAATAACGCTGCGATGAACACAGAGGTGTATATAATCTTTCAAATTGGTGTTTTGGGTTTCTTCAGATAAATCTCCAAAAGTGGAATTGCTGGGTCATAAGGCAGTTCTATTTTTAATTTTTTAAGGAAACATGATACTGTTTGTCATTGTGGCTGCACCAGTCTGCATTCCCACTAACAGTGCGTGAAGGTTCTCTTTTCTCCACATCCTCTCCAACATTTGTCATTTGTGGATTTATTAATGATAGGCATTCTGACAGGTGTGAGGTTATATCTCATTGAGGTTTCAATTTGCATTTCTTTGGCAATTAATCACATTGAGCATCTTTTCATATGTCCATTGGTCATCTGTACATCCTCCTTAGAGAAGTGTCTGTTTAGGTTCTCTGCCCATTTTTAAATTGGATCATTTGGGTTTGTTGTTGTTTTTTTTTTGGTGTGGAGTAGTATGAGTTCTTTATAAATTTTGGAGATTCATACCTTATTAATTTTATCATTGGTGAATATGTTCTCCCATTTAGTAGGCTATCTTTACGCTTTGTTCATGGTTTCCTTTGCTGTGCCAAAACCTTTTAGTTTGTTGTAGACCAATTTGTTTTTCTTTTGTTTCACTTGCCTAAGAAGATATATCAGAAAAAAATATTGCTAAGAGATATGTCCAGTATTTTACTGCCTATGTTTTCATCTAGAATTTTTATATATAGTTTCAAGTCTTACTTTTAAGTCTTTAATCAGTTTTGAATTTATTTTTGTATGTGGTATAAGAAGGTGGTCTAGTTTTATTTTTTGCATGTGTCTGTCCAATTTTCTCAGCACCATTTATTGAATAGGTCATCTTTACCCCATTGTGTATTCTTGCCTCCTTTGTCAAATATTAAGTGGCTGTATAAGTGTGGGTTCATATCTGGGCTCTCTATTCTGTTCCATTGATCTATATATCTGCTTTTATGCCAGTACCATGCTGTTTTGACTACTATGACCTTGTAGTATAGTTTGATATCAGGTAGTGTCATACCTCCAACTTTGTTCTTTGTTCTCAAGATCTTTGAGGATTTTTGCATCTATGTTCACCAGGAATACTGGCTTATAATTTTCTTTCTTTGTAGTGCCTTTATCTGGTTTTAGAATTAGGGTAACACTGGCCTTATAAAATGAGTTTGGGAGTCTTTCCTTCTCTTGAATTTTTTGGAATAGTTTGAGAAGGGTAGGTGTTAGCTCTTCCTTGAACGTTTGGTAAAATTCACCTGTGAAGACATCCAGTCCAACAGTTTTGTTTGCTGGGAATTATTTTATTACTGCTTCAATTTCATTGGTTGTAATCACTCTGTTCAGATTTTCTGATTCTTCTTGATTGATTTTTAGAAGATATTATGTTTCTAGGAACTTATCCATTTCTTTTGGATGTCCAATTTTTTGGCATGTAGTTCTTCATAATATTTTCTTACAGTCCTTTGTGGTGTCAGCTGTTACTTCTCCTCTTTCATTTCTAATTTTATTTATTTAGGTTCACTCTCTGTTTTTCTTGATGAATATGCTTAAAGTTTTGTCAATGTTATTTATCTTTTCAAAGACCCAGCTCAGGTTTCATTTATCTTTTGTATTTTTTCAGTCTCTATGTCATTTATTTGTACTCAAATATTTATTTCCTTCCTTCTACTCACTTGGCTTTTTTTGTAGTTCCTTCAGGTATAAAGGTAGATTGTTTATATTTGGGATTTTTCCTGTTTCTTTTAGTAGGCCTGAATTGCTATGAATTTCCCTCTTTGGACTGTTTTCTCTGTATTCTCTAGATTTTGGGTTGTTTTGTGTTCATTTTCATTTGTCTCAAGGTAGTTTTTTATTTTTTTTCTGCATCTTATTCTTAACCCATTAATTGTTTAATAACATGTTATTTAGCCTTTATGTGTTTGTATGTTTGTCAGTTTTTTCTTGTAATTGATTTCTAGTTTCACACCATTGTAGTTGGAGAAGAGCGAAGGTATTTGATATGATTTCAATCTTCTTAATTTAATTTGAGTTTTAATCTGACTCTGACACCAGCTGTGTAAAACCTCAACCAGTATGATAAAGGAACAATATGAGGGTAATTTTTTAAAATTGTAATTTATAAGCTCTCCAGTATACCAACACTGCCACATCTAATAGCAGCATGTCAATACCAGGGTCTTCATGGACTGTGCAGTTTCTGGCAAAAGCTTTAACTTTATCTCTTTCCACTCATGGGCCCATAGTAGAGTACAACTAAATAAAAGTAATGTTACTCATATATAAATTATTATTGTTAGTGATATAACCTAAACAAAGCCGAGCCTCCCTGTGGTTCTCTCTTCATAGAATCACATTCAGGGAAACATTAGTCTGACATTCAAAATAATTGAGAAGCAATTTAATTCTTCACTTCACTTCCCTTGAAAATGCCCAAAGAAGCTACATTCATATTTTATCCTTAAAATAAATCCTTTTTTATCTGTATTACTTTCAGTTTTTCTAAAATATTCTCTGATACCCCTATGTTTCCTCTCTTGTGGTCCCTGAAATGCACAAACCCAGTCTGATTAACTTTTTATTCCTCTCTCTTCTGCTTTCTGGCTCAGCTCTTTATCATGTAGATCAACTTCACTTCTCTTGCTTCTATTGAGTTTTAAGTTCACTCCCTTACCTGCATTCTGTGCAACAAAGTGGCAGTGGTTTCAAAAGCTGATTCAGGGAACAAAGAGTCTTTCTTTTTAGATGTGGGATCAGAGAGGAAGAGAGGGAGCAATGTTACAAATCTCTTAGTTTAAAATTTTTGTCACAGTAACAAATTATTGGCCATGTGTGTCACAAGTGATACTGACTCATTGCTTTAGAACTTTTGCTATATTCCTCTGCCATGCAAATTTTTTACTATTCTAAGGCAGTGTGAAAAAATCTGATGTAAGTAGTTTAATATTTCTAACTGGGTAATTCCCAGTACCCTTAAAAGAAACAAGTAGTTTCCTAATCTGTCTATTAAAAAATTTAATGACAATTTTCAAAACATGCCTAATTTTAATTTACTTTGAAATAAGATGTAACATATATAAAACTTTGTTTTGTAAAAAAAAGAAAAAGAGCCATGACTCAATATTTTAAGTAAATCTTTAGTCAGTCAAGAGAAAGAGTGATCCTTATAGTTTGCAGCAGGCGCCACGTGCCACTTTTGCAATAGTAGCTTTTGGGAGTAAACTGGGGTATTATTATTAATTTTGAAGTCAGTAATTATCCTTTTAACAAGTGGGATTATTTATAACATGCTATTGGTAATTTAGTGCAAGTACAAAAATGTTGCATGGTTTTTTAACATATGAATACATAAGCCAGAAATTATTATTCAAAGATTGATTTAAAATTTCACAAAACTAACCAATCTATAAATCATCTGATTTAATCATTGATACAGCCTCTGTGTAAGAAAGGGGTAAAAACTTTCTAACATGCATGGAGGTTAACCAGAAATGCTGACTATTTTGAAACTCCAGTTCATTCTAAGGGCTCTATTTCAGTTTGAGGTTTTGTTATGAAAGTAATGTTGGCTACAAAACTTGTTTTACAGACTTTAATACAAAGTCTATTTCAAAATGCTTGGAGTCAAGTGACCTGAGCACTTTTCTAATAATTTGGAGACCTGGTTGCTCTGATATTGTGCCACTCAATCTAGATTGAAGTAAAAGCCAATGCTCAAAAATTATACTCTTCAAAAATAATTTCAATTTTGGGATCATAGGTAAGATTGTGAAGGTATTTTTATTCTAAAGTAGATTTTCATTTATCCAAGCAAGGGAAACACTCCTTACAAACCTTTACTTCAGAACTCTGGCAAGGTTCAAATTTTGGAATCGTAATTTTTGAAAAGTGCAATTGTACACTGACATAGTTATTGTGTGTACATTCAGAAGAGAATCTGTCGGTTACACTGGCAGTTTTGATCTGGGATTAATCTAGATTTCCTGAATGTAATTCCCATAAGAGCAGATGAATGTGTACACTGACAGACATAGTAGCTCAGTTTTCTAAGAGATACTCGCAGGGAGACAAATATGAAACAAGAGAGTTCTGTCAGACAAAGGCAGCTAATGCAGACTCCTCCCCAGGCCATTGTAGGAACTGTGCTTTTCAGTCAGGCTTTTAACCCTCCTACTTCAGGTTTGCTTTTTCCAGAAGAGCAGTCATAATCCCCACCATGAGGACAGAGACTATTGGAAAGCAAGCCTTGCTGGAGCATATTCGGAGCCTCTGGAAAACACTTAAATAAACAGAGGAAATGGCAAAAATTGAGGTCCTTAGGGCCTATAACTGTTAATTCTATATGTCGACTTCACTAGGCCACCACAGTACTCAGATATTAAGTCAAAAGTTATTCTAGATGTTTCTGTGAAGGTGATTTTTAGATGAGCTTAACTTTTAAGTCAGTACATTTTAAGTAGATAGATTACCCTCAGTAATGTGGGTGGACCTAAACCAATGGTTGAAGACCTTAATACAAAAGGAAAAATCTCCTGGGGGGAAGAAGGAATTTGGCCAACTGACTGTCTTTGGACTCAAACTTCAACTCTTCCCTGGATCTCTAGCTTGCAGCCTACCCTGCAGGGTTTGGACTTTTCAAGCCTCCGTAATCATGAGCGAATTCCTTAAAATAAATCTCTCAGTCTCTGCCTCTGCCTCTGTCTCTCTCTCCCCATACACATATCACACACACACATTCCCACAATTAGTAAGTGGCAAAGCTGGGACCCAAAGGCAGGCAATCTGGCTTTGGCATCTGTGCTTTTAATCAAATACCATAGTCCCAGAAGTGATAAAACCCTTAAGGAAGTTCAGCAGAGGAAGCCATTAGCATGTTCCACAAAGAACATCAAAGCAACTTTTAGAATAGTTTCTTTATGCATTCCTATAATGTTAGGACACAGAACAGGCTGTCTGGGAACTGCAAAAAGGTCTGATGATATTTGGGGCATTTCTATGCTAAGCCAGAAAATAGTTCAAGGAGACTCTCATTTCACTGTGCATGGGTTGAGTTTCTTTGTCTGGCCATAGTATAAAACTTTATGGGTTATACTGTATTAAAATTGTAAGACTTTGGAGAAGGCTTAATCTAAATCTCTTATTTTGATGTGAGGGTAGTGATGCTCAAAGGGGTTGAGTTGATTAAGACTAGCCAATTAATGAAAATCTATTTATTAATGAAAAATATAACACATATAACCAAGAAAGTATCATCAGAGGTAGAGGAGGAACTCAGATCTCAGTCTCGGTTTTATTCTTTTAAAAAGCTCACATTCAGGTGGTGAACCCTCTAGCGGCCATATTGTATATGACAACCCCACCTTTCTCATCAAAGTTGATTGCATGATTCTTAAAAATTTATAATTAAGACCAATGGAGAGATTTTTTTTGTTGTTTTTGGGGGGCTGTATTTGCAGAATATAATCTCAGAACCTGAGGGCGGGAATCTTCCCCAACAGAAAAGGAGATTTACAGTGATACTAGCTGCTATAAAAGATAAATTTCCAGGTTCCAATAGCTTAACTGGATGGACTAGAGCTTCATAAGACAAAACTCTAATTCTGAGTCACCTCAAGTCCATGGTGGCTTGGAGCAGAGGGTGATGGCAGGAGGGAGGAGTGTGCAGTTGTTCCGGGCCCAAGCTCCTTTTATCCTGTGGCTCCCGCCTTCCTCGAAGGGCCGAGTCTTTCTTTATTCCGCCTGCCATCAGATGGGGAGAGAGAGAACGGAGAATTGCACAGGAGGTTCTTATGGACCAGGCATTGAAGTGGAGAACAGAATTAAGCCACATGGCTACACCTAATGGGAAATGTAGTCTAGATGTGTCCGCAGAAGAAAATGAAAATGGATTTGCTGAACAGCCTGCCAGTGTCTGTCCACGGAGAAAGCCAGTCAATACACAGCAAGAAGAATGAACAGATGGATTGAGGAAAACAGATGAAATAAAGAGAAAATCTTTATGGCTTTCCAGATTCTTGTACTGGTCCCCTTCTGAGTCTCTGCTGCATTCTCTCTGCTGAAACTAACTGATGTTGGCTTGTATAGCTTACAGCCAAGACAATCCTAACAAATATCCACACTCAAAGGGCAGTAACAGCTTGGAGGAAACCCACCTTCAAAAGCTCCCACTCCATCTCTAGGAATATCCTGTGAGTTTCATTTACTTATATCCACTTCCATAATGACATTAGCAGCCCCGAGATTAGTGTTTACAATTCCGCTAAACCCCTTCATGTGCATGCGGCAACTGAAGTCTGCATAAAAAAGCAAAGCAAGGGAGTGTGAGTGGGTTGTGCCAGAGAGAGTTGGTTATTATATCACACACATTGATTTATAGGTTCAGTTTGCCTTTACCTAAATGTCTAGTTATTTAACAGCTGTTATGAATCAGCCAGATTGAGGATTAAGAAGGGGTGGAGTGGGGGGTAGTAGGTGAAAAAATGCTTTAATCTTACGCTACAATAGAGGAACAAGTTGAGTCAGGTCTCATCTAGTAATTTTGGTTTTCTGGTGCTTCTTAAAGGAGAGCATTGTTCAGCTGGAAGGTGAAATAGCTTAGCAGAGACCACTGGGCTGAGTTCACATTAACCCCATCAGTGAATGAGATAGGCGATGCTGAATACATGTTAGAAAGCAAATGTATCAATAAATAGTAGGAGTTGCCGGCTCAGTCAGAATAGTTCTGATTCACTTTGGCTTTAAATAAGACAACTTACTGCGGAAGTTTGAATAAGAACAGGAATGTTTAACAAGATGCAATATAAAGTATCACATATGTTTAAAAAAAATCAAGACAGAATTCAGTTGACTGTTCTCTGTTGATTTGTGTCTAGAGTTCATTGAAGTCTACGATAATAGTCAGGAGGGATTTACCAAGTGGGGGTATCTTTCTGTAAGAATTAATTTTACTCAGGAGTTTTTGAAGGCAAAAAAAGACTTGCTGAGAATGCCTGAAACCCTCTTCTGAGATGAGACAGAGGGGAAGCTACTATTTGTGAATGTTCCGCACGTCAAGGAGAACGTCGACTGCGTGTTGCGGTGACTCTCTTCTGCCTTCTTTCTCAGCACCAAGGGTGATGCTTACAGGTCTGCCTAGGGGAGGGGATGCTGTGCGGTCCAGTGAGGATCTTCTGCGTCTGGACCTGCTCTTGCCTTACTCAGTTTGGTCTGTGCTCAGATGCTTGTCTTGCTCCAACCTTGGCCTAAGCGTTAAGCTTGTCAAAGTATGTCTGATTGTCTCTTACTCGATTTTCCAGTAAGTTTTGCTTCTCTTGAAAATGCTCTGAAAATTTCTAGCTCTTGCTCTTTTACCTGAACTTAAAGACCACCATCCCTCCCTCAACACATTCACTGGTAATAATTTTGCTCTATTTGGAAGACAAAAAAATGACTGCTTTCTGTACAGACTTATATACCTTGCCTTAAGGTTAAAAGCCTCCCCCCACTCCTAACCCCTGTCACATAGCAGAAGCCCCATGGCTGACATTTAATCACTTCATGTCAAACACTGAGCAGGAAAGGGTTTTAGAAAAGAATACCACCACCGCTACTGAAATTATCACCACTATTTACATATGCTGTGCTATATAAGTCTCTCTAGAGCTACCTGGCAAAGGTATTTACTAAAATGTACCTACCTATATGGATTATCTCTATAAAAACCCAAAGACCTAAGAAGGGAGTGAATGTGTGATTTGCCCACAAGTACACAGCTGGCATTAGCCATCTCTTCTTCAGCGGAGAGCCGCAGCTCCTCCTTCCAACCAACCTGTCTCCACATCTAGATAGAGAAGCAGAGGAAAATTCAGTCTTAGGGACACCTCGAGGCCCCGAGTCTCTGAGTGAAAAAGTATGTAATTGTAAGAGCAATATGAACTACACCTGCACTTTCAATTAGTTTGCTCTCTAGCGCCCGGGCCTTTGCCTAGGCTATTAGAGCAAGATACAAACAGCTGAGGACAGATCCAATTTGGCAAGGCAAGAGCAAGTCGGGACACAGAAGAGGACACAGGCCTTTACACAGAAATGCTTTTCTACTGCTACTCATTTTTCATTAACTTTCAGCACAGTCAATTCCTTTTCTGACCTCCTAACTTATCCAATATTGCAATCTTATCCTTTTGTAGCTTCGTGTACCTCTCCCTCTTAGCTGACTCTTAATTCGTGCTATTCTCTTTGATTTCAGTTTATGTTTCTCCCTAGACTCAGCTCTATGAGAGCAGGGGCTGTGATTTTATTCATTGGAGCTCCCCTTTGTAGCACTGTGCTAAGTAAATCAGTATTTGTTAAATGAATCCATAAATAATTCCTATTCGATACGTGATCCAAGGTTATTACTAAGTCATAGAATCCAGAAAGCAAATCTATCAGAGAGAGGCCCCCAAGCAAATCGCATCTGCTGCAATTTTCACAATGTGAAAAAAAAGGAAAAGGATGTGACCAAAAGATGTTTTCACTTGGTCATTGTGTAGTCAAAATGTTACCCCAGATAAAGGAAGGGTGGAGGCTGGAGTGAGTTGAGGGTGATTTTCCAAGACAAGCCCCAGTGGCAGGCAGTCTTGCTAAAACCAGAGAGTTGCACCAGCTTCCCTCCAGCCCCCCGGCATCTTTGAAACCAATTAAAGGCCTTTATTGGGCACCGAGATGTCTCTTCTCTTCCAAAAGATTCTATGGTTTTTATTATAACTAGTTGGCCAGATAGTTATACGTTGTTCATGTTCCTAAAAAGTGATTTGAAGACTGGGCTTCTGACAAATTACATCCTGATATACAACGGGACTGCTCCTTACCTTGGGATTCATGAGAAAAAAACAACTTCATAGTCTATGAACTTATAAGATTACACACGAAATGCAGTTTATGAGCAAATATGTGTATTTTTTTCCTGGAAAAAAGAATTCTGTAACTTTAACCAGATCATTGATTAATGACTTATAAATGACTTTATAAGTTCAAAGAGGTTAAATCATACCTTGGGGAACATAGAGGGAATCCTGTAGCAAGTTCCTTTGTACAGCAAAGACTAATTTGTATATTATATCTTTATTTAATAATTATTTTTGTATATTATTTTTATGTATATTATAATAGTATATTACTTTGTACAAAGTCATTAGAATAATTTCTATCTAGTGTGATATATCAGCATATTCATGACGCTTGCATGTGCAGGAAAATAAAATAAATCTGAGTTTTTTGCAGGGGAAGTTAAAAAAATTGTATTTGTGTTTATTAGGAAATATTCATCATTATTATTACTGTCATTATTACTGACACCAAGCTGAAATTGAAAACTGCTGGCTAACCAAGTTAGTTTTTAATACTTAATACACAACAGCTCTTTTTATTGATTAAAATCATCAAGCCTTGTCCAGTGTGGCTTACTTTGATAGGAGCATCATCCCACGAACCAAAAGTCCCAGGTTCAATTCCCTGTCAAGGCACATACCTAGGTTGCAGGTTTGGTCCCGGATCAGGACGCATATAAGAGGCAACCAATCAGTGTTTCTCTCTCACATAGATGTTTCTCTCCCTTTTTCTCTCTCCTTCCCTTCCCTCTCTTTAAACATATCCTTGGGTGAGGATTACACACACACACACACACACACACACACACACATCAAATTGAATAGTCATCTTGTGTGATGATCATTTTGTGTGATCACAACATTTTATAAATATAAACTTAAGATTGTTAAAAGTGACAATTTCAGTAAACCTTTTTGTTGTTGTTTTGTCTGGGCCTCAAAACATCAATTTAGCCAAAATTAAAGAGTTTTAGCAGTGTGCTGGGGTAAGCGAGGAACATGGCTTATCTTCCTAGACCAATGTTTACTCCATGTTAAGGAAAAATATCCTCATACTAAATCATATACCAATGTATCAATGAGCAAAATTTGCATTAATTTTTAATATAAATCACAAGACTTCAAGTAAATTTTAACCTTCCAGTGAGTCATCTCTGTTTTATCTTCCTCATTCTAAATCACTGAAGATTTTTTGGACACAATAGTGAATGTAATGACACTCTATATAGAATTAAAAAAAAAAAACAACCTTTGTCTTGAGGCTTGAAATGCAAATAGCACAGTGAATTTTCTCTAAACAAGTAATTTTATTTATATATATAATTTTAGATGGGTGCCATTTTAAGGAAATTTACAGTAATATAATTTCTAGATTCTTGAAAGATCTTATATATACTGATTTCTTGATCTACACAATTAGTTATAAATAAGGAAAATGCGGAAGGGATTTTAATTTTTACCCACATTCATGTGCATTTATACCCATACTCTATTTCTCTTCTACCTATTTAGAAGAAGTATTCCTCTTTCTCTTCCACACCTAACCTTTGGATACCTTTCTCCTTTTCCACATAAGAACATACTCTATCAATAATAAAAATAACAATGGCTATCCTCTACTGAGAGCTTATCATGGTCTAGGCACTATGCTAAACTCTTCTACATACGTGATTTTATTAAATCCTCACAAACACATTTTATGGTGGATATAATTTTTTTTTTTTATAAATGAGGAAACTGAAAGAATGAACTTTTCCCAAATGATACAGTTATGTCCGGGAAATTGGATCTCAAATTCAGCTCTGACTCCAAAGTCTTTTAACCATCACATTGTAATTCTATTAATTTTGTATCTTCAATGTCTCACAGGGAAACTTTTTATAAAAACCAGTCTGCATAAAAATGTTATACATTGTCCTGTTGTTGATGGCACCAGAAAGCAAGAAGGGGGGAATTTTTCAACAAGGAGGCAATATTTGTGTTGTATCTGCCATGACGTAAGTGCACCAGGAGGGTGTATAATGAAGAAAGTGGGTGTTGGAAGGCAGTACCAACATATGTAAAAGCACAGACGGAAAAGTGAGAATTTGGTGCACCTGGAGTGAAAAGTATATAGTACCAACTGGAGGAGATGAGGCTGGAGAAATTTATTTATTTATTAATTTATTTGAAAGAGAGAGAGAGACATTGATTTGTTGTTCCACTTATTTATGAGGCTGGAGAAATTTAGAGGGCTTATTCATAACAGGTTGCCATATTAAGGAGCTTTGGGTCTTATCTGAGGAATGTGAGGAATCCTTAGGAAGCGTTACAGGGGGACAACTTGACGCAGTTTTGTCTGAGGGTTATCACTCTCGTTCAGAGAATGAATACAAGAGGGTCAGCCCAGTGTGAGGGTAAAAAGTTAGACAGCTTTCACAAAAACTGAGGTGAGAAATGATTGTGAATAATGACAGAAATGACAAAGGGAATGAACATTGGGTATAAAATTAGAGGTCTTGAAAGGAACATTTACATAGTTGGGTGGTAGATGGACTGAGGGGTTTGAGAGAGAAGACAGAATTGAAAATGACCTGAATATTTCACTAAAAGCAATAATGTCTCTATAATCATTCTCCCACAAGTATGGATACATTTATTAGCTCCCACTAAATTTAATTTGACTTCATTATTTGAAACTGATAAACTTGTCAAATTTAACATGCTATCACACTAACATGTTAAAAAAATAAGGAAACTATTTTAAAATGTTATTTACTCTGAAATTTCCAATCAACATAACATCAGAAAAGATTGTGGAAAGTAGGCAAATGCAATATTTGTCAATAAGCTTATCTATTCTCTTCAATGATACACCTAAAAGACAATTTACACTGGAGTCTAATTTGTGTTTGTTGTGTCAGTTACTGTGTAGCAATTAAGCATGAGACCAGCTGTGTCAGATGAGCACTGGACATATCAGAGTGATCACATAAGGTATATGAATGTCTAATCACTATATTGTACACCTGAAACTAATGTAATATTGTATGTCAACTATAATTGAAAAATAAATTTTAAAAACTGTGAGACCAGCTGAGGAAAAAGTCAGACTCTGGATTTTGCAGAATTTTGCAGAAACAATTCATGAAAATAAGTGATCACGTTTGGATTAATTTAACATTTAATTGCTCTACAATCTTGTATATCATCCAGCATATGCCATTATTAAATCAAGTTTAAACTCTAGCTGGTACCAAAATTGAGGCAAAATAGTGAAAAATAATGTCCCCGATTCAGGTCAGATGGAGGTGTAGGTAAATACCACTTACTTCCTGGCACAACCACATCAAAATTACAACTAAATATAGAACAACCTTTATTTAGAACCATCAGAAATTGAGCTGAATGAAAGGACTACAACTATGGAATTAAAGAAGAAACTGCAACGTGACTGGTAAGAGTGGTGGAGACTCAGAATGGGCTGATCACACAGCAAACTGTGGCAGATAAAAATTGGGAGGGATATCTCAGGAGTGAAGGGTCCCAGCCCCACACCAGGACCTCCAGCCCAGGGTTCCAATGCCAGGAAGAGAAGTCCCCGTAACTTCTGGCTGTAAAAAACAGCAGGATTTGAGGCTATAGAACACAGAAACAGCTGGGTTCCTTGGCAGATCCTCTTACAGGGCCCACATACAGACTTACTCAGAACCACTCCCTCTGAGCTCCAGTGCGGGGTCAGCAGATTGAAAGGCATCAGAGGCATACAAGGAAGAACTGAACTATCTGGCACCAAGGTGAGTACTGGGGGGCACCTTTTACCCAGACAGAAGTGCTGACAGAGGCCAATCTTCCTTTCCTGAGCCTTCCCCCCAAGACAGACACAGAACTGGCAGGTGGGTGCCATACTTACCTGAGACTCCATCAACCTGGTCCACACTGCTGCCTCATGTTGGTGATTCCCTGAGACCCTACCCCACCCAACATTTGGGCCCGCCCAAGCTGTTTCCAGTGGCTTTTCCATATGAATGGCTTGTCTTGGCTCAAGCTTCACATTTTCCTAAATTATCTCAGAAAAGCAGCATCTGGATTCAGTGAGCCCTGTACCTCTCACTAAGTTGCCCCAGGCCCAGCACTAGCAGCAGCTGAGCTTGATTCACAGCTTGGCTCTCTGGGTCACCTTCAAGCCCAGCACAAGTAGAAGCCATCTGCAGATCGCTTTGTAGGTTATGCTGTGTGATCCCAGACAGAACACAGGTGGTGGCTGACCTTGAATGTGCCAACAGCAATCAAGGCTCAATTATAAAAGGAGGGTGTACATAGCCCACACGATGAGTACATCTCAATTACCCAATTTGGGTAATAGGGAATGCTATGCCACTGGATCCTACAGGACACCTACTATATTAGGCCATTCTACCAAGCCTGGGAGATGTAGCAGCTCTACCTAATACAGAGAAACACGCACAGGGAGGTTGCCAAAATGATAAGACAAAGAAACATGGCCCAACTAAAAGAACAGAACAAAACTCCAGAAAAAGAACTAAACAAAATGGAGACAAGCAAGCTACTAGATGCAGAATTCAAAACATTGGTTATAAGGATGCTCAGTGAACTTAGAACTTCAACAGCATAAAAAAGGGCTTGGAATCCATAAAAAAGAACCAGTCAGAAATGAAAGATACACTAATTAAAGAACAATTTACAAGGAATCAACCATAAAGTGGATGAAGCTGAGAATCAAATCAGTGATTTAGAATATAAGGAAGCAAAAAAAGAAAAAAGAAAAAGAAAACCAACCAATCAGAACAGCAGGAAGAAAAAAGAATCCAAAAAAATGAGGATAGTGTAAGGAGCCTCTGGGACAACTTGAAGCATACCAACATTTGCTTCATGGGGGTGCTGGAAGGAGAAGAGAGAGAGTAAGAAATTGGAAACCTATTTGAAAAAATAATGACAGAAAAATTCCCTAACTTGTTGAAGGAAATAGTCATACAAGTCCAGGTACACCCAGAGTCCCAAACAAGAGGAACCCAAAGAGGCACACCCCAAGACACATCATAATTAAAATGCCAAAGGTTAAAGACAAAGAGAGAACCTTAAAAGCAGCAAGAGAAAAACAGTTAGTTACCTACAATGGAGGCCCCATAAGACTGTCAGCACATTTTTCAAAAGAAACTTTCCAGGCTAGAAGGGGTTGGCAATAAATATTCAAAGCAATGAAAAGCAAGCACCTACAGCCAAGATTACTCTACCCAGCAAAGCTATCATTTAGAATTGAAGGACAGATAAGGAGCTTCCCAGATAAGAAAAAGCTAAAGGAGTGTATCACCACCAAACAAGCATTATATGAAACATTAAAAGGTCTTTAAGAAGAAGATGATAAAAAATATGAACAATAAAATGGCAACAAATACATATCTATCAACAACTGAATCTACAAAACAAAATAAACAAAAAAGCAGAACAGAAACAGAATCACAGTTAGAGAATATTTTGATGGTTGCCAGGTGGAAGGGGGCCAGGGGGATGGGCAAAAAATGTGAAGGGATTAAGAAGTACAAATTGGTAGTTACAGAATTGTCATGGGGATGTAAAGTACAGCATAGGAAATAGAGTAGCCAAAGAACACTTATGCATGACCCATGGATGTGGACAATGGTGTGGGACTGTGTGAGGGAGCAGGGGGGTTGAGTGGAGGGGGGCAAATGGGGAAAAACTGGGAAAACAGTAATAGCATAATCAATAAAATATAATTTTAAAAAATCATATGCAAATTCAATATGTAGTAAATGAAATATACTAGCAAAATAGCTTATGATTTTATATGAAAAAATAATTATATAATTAAAAAAATGTAGCTTCCTACACATCATCCAGCCTGTTAAAATATTCTATTTTACATATGTATGTAGAGAACTACAGTCAAAACAAACCAGTAATAAATTATCTTGACCCTTCCCCTACTTTTCCCCATTATCCCCCTCCCACTGCCCCTCTGGTTATTGTCAGTTTGTTCTTTATTTCCATGTCTCTGGTTCTATTTTGCTTGCTTGTTTGTTTTGTTGATGAGGTTCCACTTATAGGTGGGATCACATGATATTTGTCTTTCACCACCTGGCTTATTTCACTTAGTATAATGCTCTCCTGGTCCATCCATGCTGTCGCGAGGGGTAGGAGCTCCTTCTTTCTTTTTGCTGCATAGTATTCCATTGTGTAAATGTACCACAGTTTTTGGATCCACTCATTTACTGATCGGCACTTGGGCTGTTTCCAGCACTTGGCTATTGTAAATTGTGCTGCTGTGAACATAGGGGTGCATAGGTTCTTTTGAATTGGTGTTGCAGGATTCTTAGGGTATAATCCCAGCAGTGGAATTGCTGGTTCAAAAGGCAGTTCCATTTGTCATTTTTTGAGGAAGTTCCATACTGTTTTCCACAGTGGTTGTACCAGTCTTAATTCCCATCAACAGTGAATATATATACATATATATTCATTGAATTATATTGACCTGTATATTTCATTATGTGTAAATTTTACTTCAATTAAAAAATCTAATGGGTAGCTCAGATACATTTTAGATATAGATAAATGAATAAAGTAAATAAAGGCACTTTTTTCCCAAATGAGCAGCTCATTATCCTCATCAACAACAACAAAAATACTAATTCTCAGGTTTCACCTTAAATCAATTAAATCTGAATTCCTGGAAGTAGGTCCCAGACTTTGGTATTTTCTAAAAGCTCTCCTGGTGATTCTAATGTGCTGCCAGTGTTGAGAACCACTGGTGCAATGTAATGTATTTAAGAACAACTTAAATAGGCCAATAGCTAGACAAATTAGTACAGACAAAATAGCTAGACAATAGCATTACTTAAAAATCAGTATGATTATGTATATATAATTTATATAATATTATAGTAACTTATATATAATATTATATATAATATAATATACAGCTATACAAATTACATATAATATATATTTTTGTATATAATTTAATATATGTAATTTATATAATTTGAATTAACAAATTAGCAAACAAAATCATTGTTAACTATATTTGATTTTGTATATCATGTTAGAACATATTTCTACTGACCAAATAAATTAATTTGATTTTGCCTAGTAACCTAGGTTCTGAATTAACAACTTATTCTAATTTCTAAATAGTTTATGACTTAGAGAATTTTACCTGAATAATAAGACACCTCATTTTAAATATGCTAAGATGAAGTCAGCATTTAAAATTCATCCTCATTCACAGGTGTTCTACTGAACTCAAATGGCCTTTCCTGAATTTAATGGAAACATGTTCAGGTTAACAAGACAACAATGATTCAAGAGTCAAATATAATTTCTTCAGGAACAACATGAACCAAAAAGGTTTCTTCCTTGGGGAAAATTAATTTTTGTGAAAGTTGAAAGCTTGGTTTTACTTTTATTTTTAGTGTGGAATAAACTGAAATCTATCAAAAACTCATCTTCATTTCCCATCAATAAATGAAATACCAATTAAAATTGGACCTTATAGTATATTTTGGTTTCTTTGTTTTAATAGTGTTTTAATGTCATTGGAACTTTCCAGTTATTAGGTCTGCAAGTTAATATAAGTTAATTATATAGCCACGATTACTATTAGGTACATTTTAATGAAAAAAATTATGTTTTATATTATTGGCTTATATGAAAAAAATTTGCAATGCTACCACCTTACAGCTACAATATCTATCTAACATGTCATCAGTGTCAAAGCTGAGTTGAGAAATGCAATAGTATTACTTAAAGATCAGTATGATTTCATGTCCTTTTCAAAAGGGTCTCAAAGTTTCAAGAGACATAAACAGCACTTAAACTATTGCATTTTGACAGAATAGAAACCTTAAAGTTACTTTTTAACTGAAAGTTTAAAAATTTTGGAGATTTACTAAGGTATTAATATGTTAATTTATTGATGTATTTAGTGTCTTTTAAACTGAGCATCTTCTATATGCAAGATACCATCCTAAGTACTTTAGAAAGGTTTAAGGAGGAAATAGACATCTAATGGTTATATAATGTGAGAAAATAAGACATATACACAAATAGCAGCAATATTTATGATTTAGATGCAGAAAGAATTATGTGAGTTCAAAGAAAGAAGAAATTCCATCTAGGTGAGAGAATCAGGGAAGATTTCATTGTGAAAAAGAATTTGAGCATTTTGACTAGTTTATTCTAACCCTAACCCTCCTCATTTTAAAAGTGGTGTTATTGATAGCTCCCATCTCATAGGACAGTTGAGAATATTCAATTTGATCATATAGAAAAGGTCACAGCACAGTACCAGGGTTAAATAAAAGTGCAATAAATGTTAGCCCTTGTGTGTAAAACTTTTATTACTATTTATATCGGTATCAATGCTAAGGATTATTGCCACATTTATTTCTTTAGTCCATTCCCCTCTCCTTGTCTAGACTGTCTTTTCAACTGCTGATTCAACCTCTTCACCTTGCATTCCAATAATGGCTAGTTTTCATTCAGTCAGTCAACAGTATTTACTGTCTACTCTGTATCAGTGTTACGCACTGGATGTATGTTGAGTAAATCAAGGAGACAGTCTAGGGTTGATACAAACATATAAACAGGCAATATGACATCGTGCGATACATGCTATAATAGAGGTAAGTTCACAAGACAGGAATAATTAACCAGTCCTGCAAAGGGGATCAGGGTCTCTAACTTGAACCCCCTTCTGGGCTCTAGCACTATGCTCAATACATATTAGGTCCTTAATAAATATTTGTTGCATTAAGTGCCCTCAAATCTAGAAATTAAGGATGAAAAAGTATTAGCAGGTGAAGGGGTTTAGAGATACAGGAATAATTTTTTAAGACTAAGAAATAAATGTACAAAGTTTCATGGGTTAAAGTGTGCCTGGGGTGGTCTTGAGACAAGTATTTTAAAATGGCTTGAGTAGGCCTTGTTAGAGGGGCTCAGTAAACATTAGTTCTCTTCCCTTCTTACAAAGCAATTTTGCACACACTGTCTCTTTTAGTTTTCTGACAATTCTTTCAATTCACTTGCTAGGCATAATTACTATTTTGTAGATTAGGAAACCGAGGCTCAGAGAGATCGAATGATTTATAAAGTCCTATAGCCCGGACCAGCTTTGTGGGCATGCGGTCTTTGCAGTGACCTAGTGTCCATCACAAGTTTAGTTTAATACTTTTTGACACTATTTTGAAATTCTTAAAAACTTTTATCTTTGAATTTGTTTTTTCGTAAGTCCAATGGGACAATGGCGTGTGTGTATGAGCAGACGGTATACAGGCAATGTGTGTGTATGCTGTTCCTTGCCAGCCCGCGGGCGCAGAAACTTGATGTGGGATGTCTGGAAGTTCAGTAAGACTCCAGATAAGTACCAGGTAAACATGTCATGGCTATGACTGAGTATGCTTTCTGTGCTGACCAGAATTTTCTTTGAATGTAAAAAAAAAAAAAAAAAGGCAATGGAGTTCTAAAAAACACAAATAACCAGGAACCTTATTATATTCTTCTATGCTCATGTTATTTCCAGCTTACACTGAAACTAATGACATAGAAGGAAAGGCAGAGGTACAGAAACCCACAGTTCCTTTTCTGCGAAGTCCTTCCTTTCTTATCAGGAAGTTGAAAGAAGAGCACATTGGTAGAATGTGAGTTATCAAGAAGTGAATAACACAGTTGAGTTAGCTCTGTGCAGCATTTTCACTGTTCTGGTGAGGGTGGAATACATAGACGTGTGTAAGCTAACTGCTACTATATTTGCCCTTTAAGCTGATATTGCTCAGTATAAAGCAAAATGGCAAAGTTCATGCTAATCGCTCAAATTAAAATTTTTCTTAACTTAGAACAACATTAAATAGCAAATAAAAACATCGTAAGTTGAGAGACAGAGACTGCAAAGGAAATAAAAAGCTTTGTATTTTAGCATCTTTAATGGCAATTTTCCCCACCCTTTGAACAAGATGCTCTGCATTTTCATTTTGTACTGGATCCTGCATTTTATCTAGATGACTCTGCTTTCAACAAATAAATGGCCAGCTCACAATCCGATCTTAGGTTTTCTGCATCCAAATGATACACTGTGCCACACTTCCTCCTGTAATACTTACAGTACAGTGGTGAGTTAATGAAGTTCATGTATCATGCATTATTTCCACTGTCTTTGAGGGAAGAAATTACATTCATTAGCTGTAGCAGATGTTGAAGGTCACGACCCAAATTCCCTTTCATGACTGAGCCATTCGTGCCACCTTGGTTTATGAAAGCTCACAGATAAATCCCTTGTCCAGAAATGCTGTGGGCCAGGGGGACTGCTTCCCTCAGTCAGTACAAGTCCGAATGGACATCCCAACCAGAGCTCCCACAGTAGACCTTTGTTGCTAGTGGATCACGGATCAGCTTCTCCTTCTGCTCAGTCCGGCTTCCTTTGCTCCCTCATGGAGACTACTTCCCGGGGACACCTCCGATAAACTTCTCACACAAAAATTAATGTTTCTGAGTTTCTTTCTCATGAAATCCAACCTAGGATATCAACATGGTGAACACTAAATTTTAACAAATGTGCCTTGTGTTTTTCAAGCCAACAACTTGCAGTGTCTAAGTTCGCTAAGTGTTTAGTTTCCTGCTTTGCTTTCACTGTAGTCATGGCTGCAATTACCTTTAGTTCTATCCATACCCAGTGAGGTGTTGTTATTTTAGTGTTTTACTGTGGAGGCAATTTCTGAGTGCTTGCTATCAGAGCCCTTGCTAAACTAGAGAAACCACAATTCCTAAGGAAGCTACGAACACCCATTAGAGCTACTTTAGAATGAAATTCTTGCTCTTATAAGTATTTTCCTTACTCAAGGAGGGATGTGTTAAACATTCTTTAGGGTTGGATCAGTTATCTTCCTGAATCATTTTAAAGAAATTGCGAAACAGTCGTGTCTCTTTTTCACCTTAAAATGTTTGGGGTTAGATTTATCCCAAAGTGTTTAACTTGAACTTTCTGAACTGTCGTTAACATGACTGTTCTTTAATGCAGACTTATTAAGGTGCAGGTTAGCTATAAGAATCATTCTTACTCACATTCTTTTAATTAAAGTGAAACACTAAATACCTAAATGTCCTAGGCAGAAGTCAGTACTGCCCCAGAACAAGTCTGTCGTATACAATGGCATTTCACATGAGTAAGTGTAACAATCTGTAACTCATTTTGGAAGCATTTAGCTGACTAAACCCTAACTTTTGGCTAGCGGAATTAGGCAGATAAAAATATAATAGCTTCTGAGTCATCAGCCCATGGGTAAATATATTTTATAATGAAGAGAAAGCTGTCCATATAGAGATCATTTGATAATATTTAAGCCTTGTAGATTTCCCAAACTGTCCATATCATTCTCTGGGTATTGGTAATTAGCAGAGGGCAAGTATAACTCAAATTTACAGAGCAAGCACTCTTTATTTTGATTTGATCCGGCACATGGATATACTACTGAACTCTACTTCTTAATGTTATCTGTCAAAAAGCCTAACTGGTCACGAAAACAACCAAACAGACCATAAAAAATCCTACCTTATACAGAAGGCAGCTCTGAATGCCCAAAGTGAAACCAGGACAGCCGTTTATAGCCTGCTGACGCAGAGCCACATGTCTTCCTGAGTGTACAGCTGGCAGGCCGCTGGGCGTTAGTTTCGCTGAGATAGTCATTCTTGCTGCACGTTGTCACACTAGATAGTGATTCTTGTCGAACACGTGGCTTGTAGCCATTATAGGGCAACATGGACTCTCAGTCAGGACGGGAATCCCCACGGCCCAGAGTTATCCCGTTCAGACTCTGGCCAGGAGGAGACCAAGGCAGCTCCAAGGGCCTTCCATGCACGCTAGTAAATTAACTACCAAATCGACACTTAATTTATAGGCGTACAAACAAAATCCGCTTTAGCTCTTAGTGGAGCAGGCCAAGTGTAAGAAAATAGGGGAATATGGGTCACCGGGAAGCCCTGGACCCACATCAAGGCGCCAGCCACTGCTCAGCGTTGGGGCCACAGTGAGATAATGGACCTCTAGTCTTGCCAAATCTTTCATTTCTTTCTAAAGGTATTAGAAATCAAAATGTTTATATAAAATAATTCTACTTTTTAAATTTTAGCAGCCAATTAATGATTTTAAACCGATGGGCAGACTAAAGACACACATCTACCAACCAAGTCTTCGCCTCAGTGACAGCTCAGAGCGGGCCCCCATCAACTCTCTGACCTCCTTCCAACGGCCCTCTGCTCACTCACCCTGTCCAGCTATTCCTCCAATGTGTAGTGCACTCTCCTGTCTTGAGGTCTTCCCACCGCACTTTCCTCACCCGAATGGCCTTTCCCTAAATAGTCACATAGCTCACCCTTCACTGCCCTCAGGCATTGTTTTAAACGTCTCCTTCTCAGTGAGGCCTTCCTTGGTCACCTTATTTGAAATCACATCCTGTCTCTACACACTCTGTGTCTCTTCCTGCTTGATTTTGATAGAAAGCTCTTATCACCATCTAACATATATGCATTTTATTTATTTGACTTATTTTATTTGTCTCTTCCTATGGTGGAATGTAAACTTTTCAAAGGCAGAGATTTCAGTTTATTTCACCCATGGTATCTCCCCAGTGCCTAGAACAGGGTCTGGCACATAACAGAAACTTGATAAATGGTTTTGAATGAATGAATGAATGAATGAATGAATTTGCAGGCCATCTTTGGTCTGTGGCCCGGGCTTCCCATTTGTGACTTCTGATTTATACTGAAGATTTTATGATACATCCCAAAAGAAGGAGACATGATGAAAGTAAGGGCAGTGAACATCTAATCTCCTACTTTCTAAGAAGTTAGAGTAATCAAATTATAGAATTCACAATCTCATAGAGCATTTCTGACAGTTATAGTGTTCTTCACATGCAAAAATGAAGCACATCCAATACTGTCAAACTTAATTTCACAATATTTTATTCACTCCATTGATTAGATACTTATCCAACACTGACGAAGTTTAGAGTTGAAGCTTCTCAGAACAGGTCCCCTTCCTTAGAGTGTTGAGCTACAAGTAAGTAGTGTCTAAAATTAAGCATAGTTCCTGGTTCGGAATTGAAAATAAAAGAAATAAAAAGAGAGAGGAGGAAGCAAAGTTTAAGCCTTATTTTTGTGAAGGAAGGAAGTTAATTCAAAGAGATGACATTTTCTCTCAAAGTCTCATCTGCCTCTTTACTCTGGCCTACAAGAGTCAAAATTTTGGATGCTATTGTTAAGAACTCAGCTCATTTCTATCATTCTCGCCTACTTTTGCTCAGAAAAGGTTCAGACAGAGCCAACTAAATTTAAAAATAAAGTTTAAGTTGTTGTGTTGTATAAACAGTGCATTGTTTATATTCTCTGATCTACGAATAAGCTGACCAACCAGAATGCTCCAATCTAAATATGATCGGTACCCATAATGGGAAAAACAGCATATGGCAGTTGAATGTACATTTAACTGATATATCAGAGATGCCCTAGAACTTGAAATACTTTTGTTAGGAGCAAATAAATGAAATATACTTCATGACTGGGTAGTGCATTTTGTAGTATATTGCCACAAGAAGTAGTACAATGAAAATACAAAAAACTTGAGAAGAATGAACTTCTAGGTGGAAATACACAGAATCTCCATCAATCACCTTGGCTACCTGTGGTCCCAAGTGGGCGATTTGCAGGAGGGCTCTCAGAAGTCACTGGCAAAAACTCAGTTCTGCTATCTGTCAAAGACTCTGCCTCTTGCTACCACCAGAGCAATAACAGTACCTTTTCTTCCAGCTGCCAAATCTCATGCAAGTATCTCTCATTGGAAGACCTTAAACCAGGGCACTGGTTTAGGACATGCAGTCTTCAGGTTTCTAGGCCCTGCTTCCAGGGAGACCACAGGAGGCAGTAGGAGGTGTGCTGAGATACCAAGAGACAATCCGGCCCAAAGCTGAAATCAGTAGCTACAAGAGTGACTTTTGTCTGCTTTCTAGTCTCAGACTAGTTCCATTCAGACTGGATCATATAGATCCAACATGACCCAGGATTTGAATCTTCTCTTCTTGTGAAAGAACCGGCATTCCTGGAACTATCAATGGGTTTAACAATCTTTTCTTTATGGCATTTACATTCTCCAAGTAAGACAGTCTCACAAATGTGTAAGAGTTAGTTGTCTTTTTACTAAAATTAATTGATTCCTTTAAACTGGTAATTCTGCTGAAGGGTATTGCTGTATGTGGACACCTCTCAGTTGGCATCCTCACTAAGAATGGGGAGTAGTGAGGAAAAGTTTTGGACAGAAGGAGAGAACTAGTTTATTTACACAAACCAGACTGACATTGTACCAGACTGAGACCAAAACCATCTTATTAAAAGGTATGTAACAATATAGACTAGCAATTTCTCTTCTGCAACTCTGAAGTTTTCCTGTTCTGTGACTCAGTTTCCTGCACAAAGGAGCTGTTGTCAGGGTAGTCAGGGGAAGGAAACGCTTGCTCACCTTTGCTGTGTTTAGAATAACCTCTCCACATCAAAGGGTTGACTCACTCTGACCACTTGCCAGCCCTGAGCTCGCTTCCTACCTCCCACCACCCCTTGCTGGCTGTGCTGTTCTTGGCTAGAGAGGCCTTCCACTAGCAAGTCTAGGTTTGTGGAGTCTGGCACACACACCTCCCTGTATGATGAGGCTTCCTGAGGTGGGTTGCTCTGCAGGTTGGGACCTGAAGGTGACCACCAATTTGCCTGACCGAGGGTTCAAGGTATATGATTCAAACACAAGAAGCTGGGCTTTCACCTCTGCTCCTCACAGAGCACAAAGGGAAATGGAATCATTTTTTCCCTTGCTCCTGTTAACAGTAAAAATGTAACCTGTAAAGGTATGATTACCTATTTTTATTGGTTTTATAGAAACATGTTGCTGCTGGAAACTCCAGAAGCCATCAGGTTCATTTTGGCGAGCTCGCCAGAGTTTATTACAGTGTGGGGCAGATGGTAGGTGCTCAGAAAGATTTATTCCTGGTGGATATGCCTCTGTCTGGATGAAAGCCATCTCAGGGTAAATAACAACTGCACTTCAGATATTCTTAGAGAATTCGCACTTCCTTTAATAAAATCACTACCAGCTTCAGTGTTGAGGAGAATGTGGTTATGAAAAAATACATGGCTTTGGCATGAATAGAGATGGTTTTGAGATTAGGAACTCTGGACAGATCCTTTAAATTCTTATCAAATGAACGTGCTAAAGGAGTTGGGAGTCAGATTGCCCACTTCTACCATGTACCAGCCATGTGACCCTTTGCGGCTCCTTCCTCTCACATTCAGTCTCCTCAGGTAACAGTAGCAATACAATTATCCTCTCAAGTGTGTTTCAAGGGGTAAATAAGATAATATGAACAATGTTCTAAATACACTGGCACTTAATAAATTTTAGTTGCTCCCAGAACCTGTTTTCTAACTTGGAAAAAGGAGTATAAAACACAGCAAACTCTGCTGCAAAGGGATGTTCCAGGTCAGTATGGAGGAAGGGTTTCCCAAGTGTGATTTACTAGCGTTGTCTAACTCCCATTCCCTCTTTCCAGTGTCTGAATGTGGGCTTGTGGTTGTTATCTCTGGGCATAGTCCCTGGCAATTTGCTTGTAGCTTCAACAAACCAGCACGCAGAATGCCTATGGCGTGTGATTACTTCCACTAACCATGAGTATGGCAACTGCACATGTTTCGTTGAATGCTCATGTTGCCAGCTTTCCTGCGCGCTACAATATTTAGGGGCACTGAGATCTACTACGGTGGTATGGCTCAATCCATGCTGGAATGGTCCCAGGGCTGACACATAAAACCAGACCCCCCCGGGACTGTGCCGGCAGTAGAATCACTTGCCCATGTTAGAGCAAAGCCCTTCACGACCTACCTTTTCCTTCAGGCAGCCGGCGAAGGTTTTTCTGGCCTATCCTGCTAAATAAAAGTGCTCTGGGGGGGTTGGTGTGAATGGGTTTATATATTACCCAGATGGTCTCGTTATTACTCATAGTCAGTTGGAAAATTTCCAAACTCCTCTCCTTGATCCTAGCTACCTAAAGGATTTGACATGCACTATCAAAACTTATCTGAAAAGAGCACATCTAAATACTAATAGGTTTCATTCAGCAGACATTAGGTGGGAGCCATTAGTGACAAGGGGCAGTGTACAGTAGAATAAAGTCCTTCTGGCCTCAGAAAAATATCAATTTAGGTTTAAATCCTAACTATACCCATGTTATTTTTATGTTTCTGGGCACGTTTATTATCCTCAGAGCATTGCTTACTGATCTATAAAAATTTTTAAAAAATCTCTTTATAATGTTATGAGGAACAACAAAGATTTTTGCACATAAGACTCCCTAGTAGTAATGTGTTCAATTAATGGCAACTATCATTAGTATTGTCTTCTTAACATTCTGAACTTTTCTAGGAAAAGGAAATGTTCACAGAGATTGACCAGTTCTCCTTCAGATGTCCAGCTCACAGGAGATTGCTGTATTAAACAGAGAAAACGGGCAGGGAAGTGCTTTGTAAAACCACAGATATAAAGTTACCATGGTTATTTAGAGAAAAAACACTTGAAATCCAAGGAACACTGAAGCATATACCAAATGAGGTGACTTGTCTTTCTTTGTTAGGATATAGGACAAGAAGAAAAGAAAGGAATTAGCTTAAGGCATCACTGAGGTTCATTTTTTTACATACTAATGTGTATGACTATGGCATTTCTTTTTTTCTTCTTTTTTGGATTTATTTATTTATTTTAGAGAACAGGGAAGGAAGGGAGGGAAATATTGGTTGGTTGCCTCTCTCACATCCCCAACTGGGACCCACAACACAGGCATGTGCCCTGACTGGGAATCTAACCAGCAAACTTTCGGTTCGTGGGCCAACACTCAATCCACTGAGCCACACCAGCCAGGGCTATGACTATGACAAAATAAATTTCTGAATTTATTTCTAAAATAAATTTTGTTTGGTGGTATTTATTTATGTGTACCTGTGAGTAAACACATGTGTATGAGCACATGTACACACGTTAAAGATTTTATTTGGCTGAACAGTTTTTATTTTATGGATTCTTACAGAAAGACTAGGACACAGGAGGAAAGAAGAACAAAAGTAGATTTTACTTTTTATATTTTACTTAAAAAACTTGAGGAAAATTGACCGTAACGACAGGAAAATAATAAAGCTAAAAATACCTTAAAATCATTAGCTGGATGTATTATACATTGCAGCCAAGATTCACAAGGCTTAGAAAATTGGTTACATTAATACCAAGTAATTTATTCTTTCTTTATCCCTGAGTAATGATTAACTTTTTAAAAGTTGAATTTCTTCACTAATCTGAAAAACCACACTTATTTTGGGGGGCATTTATTCTCAGTAAGCTGTCTTAATTAGAATTCCATCATTGGGATTGGCCGTGACAACATAAGCAATGTGACAAGGAGGTTAATAGATTACTTGGGTAATTTGATCTGTAAAGATAGTTGATGTAGGTATGTGACTCAGTACCCCAAGTTTTGTGGTAAGTTTTATTTGCCTGCTTTGCCCCAGTAATTACATCAAATTTCCACATCACTTGGCTGTGTAGACATAGTGAAGATTTTTAGCGGGTTGAGAAAGCCTGACTTGCATAATTAGTATTCTTCCTTTAAAACACCTATCTGTGAATGCTTAACTGGATAATATGCCTGAACTTGTCTTTTGGAGTTTCTTATGTGGGTTGATATTTGCCATCCATAACTATGGCACTTTGTTAGCTTACCTAGAAATACGCATCCTTCTTAAAGTTGTTCCTCTCTCCCATCCTCTTTGTCCTTTGTTTCCTCCCTTTCTTTTAATTTCTTCCAAATATTTTTCATAAAATCATATAATGCTGGAATTTGCTGGGACCATAGCAATTGTCACTACTCTTTCTCTCAGATTTCATTAATTCCCATACCACATCCACAAATTTTTTACATATGCAGTTATTTAATTATTTTTACATAGATTTAACAAAAAACTTAAATACTTTTTAGAAATATTTAAAAAAACTATATTCAAGAATTATGCATTGGACGTCTTCCCCTACAGCAAAAGATCGCTTCTTCCCATTCCCAGTTAGGGCACACCCCTAGGTTGCGGGTTCCATCTCCTGTTCCAGGTGCATACAAAAGGCAACTGATGATGTTCCTCTCTCACACAAATGTTCTCACTCTCTATTTCTCCCTCCCTTCCCCTCTCTTTCTAAAAAAAAAAAAATCATATATTTAATATGTTGATTTTACTTTCTTGATAAACGATAAAAGAAATGTATAACAAATAAAGCAAGTTTGCACAAGTACCACCTAAAATCATGTTATTTAGCATTAAGAAATACTGTTCTAGTCTGACCTTCAAATGAGGAAGTTGAGGCCCAAGGAATTGTTTAGAGACATAGAGGCACTTAGGAGCAGAGCTATTTGTTGAAACCATGCTTTTGGACACTTGTACCCAGGCTTTTGCTACTACACTACACAGGCTTATAATGTTAGTTACCTTTAGGCAGGGCTTGTAAGAATCACTAACTAAACTATTATAGAAAAGCCATCAGTGGTAAAGCCATGAAAGCAGCACATCTTCCTATTTATTTGTCCCCTAATAACTCTTAGGCAAGCAAAGTACCACAGATACTTCAAGAGAACGGTCCTCAAACAAGAACACTAATATAGGAGTTTACAAAAGCTTTCCAGGAACATGCATAGTGCTAAGGATGTTTTCAGAGCCACACCTTTCCTATGAATTCTTCCCTAAAAAAGGGTCTATGGTTAAAACATCCCTGTTCATAATTGCCCTTTTGCCACCTTACAGAAGAAAGTCACAATTTTCATCCATTGCATTGCCCTGGAGTGAAAACACATCATCAGTGACACCAAATCCTTGGATACCTGAAAAATACTGTACCATCCTGGTGTAAGTGTGGACAGGTGGAAGAATTTCATATGTGCGTAACAAATCACAAGTCATCTGTAATTCTTTGCTTTCTACAAAATTGAAGGAGGACTAAGCACATTTTAAACTGCTAGATTTATAAAATTAATTTTGCATGATAGACCAACATATAAATTTGGACATAAAAGTTGTTTAAAGGTCCAAGAATTAACTGTCATAACTATAATAAAACTCCTTACAAACTCACTTACAAATAAAGTGTTTTAGCAGTAGCCTCAATTAAAGTAACAAAGAAGAACCGAATTAATAATAAATCCATAACTCATGCTACTAGTAAATTACATTCATATACAGATCCATAAAGAAAAAACCTGGTTTAATCCATGTCATTAAGAGATAGCTATCCAAAAAGAAGTATTTTTGAAAACATTGTTTTTTATTACTTTTAATTTAATGTGCTTATCAATACTTTAATATAATTATATTAAACAATTCAATGGTACAATTTATTACATTCAATTTTAACTACTAATAATTGTAAATTACTCAGGAGAAATATATTTTAACATTAAGAACTATTTAGAAATTTAAAAAGTAAATTTAGTTTACATTTTTTTCTGCAAAGGAGTATAATAAAGTCATTAACAAAAGGCTTTCAAAAATAAAATTATCTTAGTTACGTAAGTAAAAGTACATGAAATTAGAATAAAACCCAGTGAGGAAGTGAAAAACAAGTTCAAAAAATAAAAGAAAGATTTCAGTTTCCTTTAGTTGTTAAATAAGAGCTCATTTTAAAACTGCAAGTTTTTTAGATAGATGATGATATGGGGTCAAATCAGTTTGGTATTTATATTCCACAGGATGCATTTAAAATTATGAAACAATTTTATTTTAAAAAGTTAATATTTAAAATAAGTTGGAAATCACATAACATAATTATTTATATTTTGGACACAGTTTAGATGTCACCTTAAAGTTTTGCAAGGGTTGTATCAATTTTCAGATACCTTTAGGGAATACACAAACAGGAGACTTGAAGACCATCGCTTTCAGGGCTGGAATCAATTTCTTGCTGCAGGTGCTTCAAGGAGCATTCCCTGCCTCATACTGATTTCCCAGAAATGAAAACAGTAACTGTTGAAAGGAGCATTTTAGCATCTGGATGCTGCTAGAATTCCTGGGACAAACGTTCAGATATTCAGGACCCACGTGAGTGAGCCAAGGTGCTCTGTGGCTCTTGTGTCTGTTAGACTAATGTGTACAGCAAAGTCCAAGACCTGCTAGAGGAAGGCGAACTAGTTACAAAGACATCTTGTCCAGTTTCTCATACCACAATAGAATGTAATTTCTGTGTTTACTGGACAAGATAAAATGGTCCTTTTTTGTATTCTTATAAAAGCTGGAACAATCTAAGGCAGATGAGATTAGAAATAATTTGAATAAAAAAACAGCCTGCATTTAAAATGTATGCATATACCTAAAACAAATGTGTGCTTTTGCAAGTTGTGTAACAGTAATATTGTTTAGTTGTTAGATTTTTTTTGGTTTAATTTAGTTTTGAAGTTTACACAGAAGTTGTCTTTAAGGAGTTAATTCAGATTATAATTTTCACTGTAGTACTAGTTCTTATATCCCAGTAAAATATAAAGGGTTTCTGTTCTGTTCCAGCAACATCATGTCATCCAAAGCTTATAATTACAGGATATACCTGGTTTCCTTTAATTTTCTTTTCTAATTTTTGTGGGTTTTTTTTTTTGCAAGAAATAAAAGAGAAAGGAAAAGCAAAATTTCCTCAGACACTTAAAATGGGATTTTAAATACCAAAGGATAAAACTTGCTAAAAATGATTCTAATCAAATTAGTAATTTCAATGATCTTGATACTAACATTTCAACACAATTGTAGGATAGAGGCAGCTTTAGCTTCAGAGCAATATGAAATATTGATTTTATACTATTCAGTTAACTCTTAATTATATTAAAAAGTGGTTGGCTTCTCTTTCCCCAAGAGTATTTATTCTCATTTTGGGAGAAACAAAACAAAGCATAATGAAGTCTGACACCCCATGAGCACATTTACACACCGTCCTTCTACAGACCTGTGAACCTGGGAATAGCCATAACAGCAATGCCAACACACTCCCTTGTGATGCCCCCCTTACCTTCAATAATTACAGTTCTGCCTTATGCTGCTTATATCCCCCTCCAAAATGTTACAGAGAAGCCATGGAAGCTATTATCATTGGGAGAAAAATATTAGGAAAAAGTACTCTCATTTAAGAAAATTTGCTTCTGTGCTAGAGTTGTAAGGGATTTAGTATAAACGCCATATTACATGGAAAACCAGAAAACTGAAAATCTTCCAAGCAATTAGAAAACATCATTCTTAACTGTGAATTGCTTTTTCAAATTGCAATGTCTTCAGATAATGTTAACAAATATAATTGTCAGACAATCCCCAGTTGTTTCACTTATATTGCCTATCCAGATGACTTTTATAAAAACTAAACCCAATATTTTTAATGGTGTCACAAAGATAAAATACCCCAAGATTTGGTCTGACTCATTTTGAAAACAATCTCTGGATGCATCCATAGGATATGGCTTGATAGAGATGGACAAGTCAGATGACATATTTCAGATTTAAGGTTAAGGTAGGTACAGCATAGTATTCAGATCGTTTACTTATGAGAAATGAAAAGATGAGTAATACCTTGCCTTTTTGATAAAAATCATGCAGCGCTTCATGCTTCATTCAGTGTTTAGTATATTTAGCTATGACATTTATAATAACCATGTTCCAGTTGATTAAGGTTTAGTCACAACTGACTAAACAAGTAGGTATGAAAGAGAATAAGTCATAATTACTACTCTCTTATTCATATCCTTACAATATTTAAGGATTTAGAGTCAAATTTATACCCTCTACAGCTAATTTTATCTTACTCGTTCTATAGAAGATCAATTAACCTGAGGCATACAGAGAAACTGAAACTGCAAAAAATATATACGTGTATATTTATTTAATAGTCTCAGATGTTATCTAGAACTCTGCTAAGCTTTTTACAATGTTGTTAAGAAAGAAGCTACTTTCTCTACTTCACACACACTTCTCAGGACCTAAGTCAACTCTGAGCTTGACTCTAAAGTTTTGGTTTGAGGTAAGAAATCCCTTGTCCCAGGTGAATGGGGAAGAAAGGCAAGAAAGCTGTGCCTGACTTGTCGCCTGTCTCCACATACAGCCAGAACAGAAGCAGTCAGCTCCCCTGCGCAGCCCTGCAGAATCTTCTCACTCTCTGCGGGTTTAGGCAAGTCTGGTTGTCAGCCCATAGTTTGGCAGGCCATGCAACAGGAGAATTTAACAAATTAAGCTCATGTCCTTTGCAATGGAGTACTATCTTTGAATGTGAATATGAATTAGCTGAATCATTGGGATGATTTTAAGATGTAAACTAAATATCTGCTTAAATATCTATTTAAGTATCAATGACAACATACGATCTTTAAAGCCTACTTAGAACAAGGGACAAAGAAAACATTTCCTTTTTACAGTTTGATGTTTCAAGTTAGGTTTCCAACATTTTTGAGTAAAATGCCCAAATACATGGCATTTTGTTTTGTTCTCTTTCAAATATAATAAAATAATGCTCTTAACTTTTGCTTAGCTCCATAAGGCAGGAGTAATTAAAGAGTGACCCTGAGACACATTCTGGGGACCTGATGAAATGTCATGTGAACACTCACAGTAACATGTGAAACTTGCACCTGAGAGCACACAGTTCTGACAGTTTTCTTTCAGATCTCCTGATTAAGCCAAACTCCTACAGATATAGGCTCACAAATAATGGAAAAAAGGGTAAAAAGAAAAATGCCGCCTTTTATAAAACAATAACAACTCATTGTAAGACTTTTGTTGTGTAGGAAGAAGCAATTTCACTTACAAAGCCAAGACTCTACTGGTAATAAAGGAGAAAACACAACTCCCTTGAAAACTGAACTCAGAAGTTAATAAAAAGTTTCTTTTTTATTTACAAATATAAAACCTCTAATTTACCTTCCCCTTGATTGCCTGTGTGGAGGTACTATAATTGTCACGTTAGTTTCTCACATATACTGGAAGTATAAGAGACAGTTTCATTCTGATATTTAGTTAACACCCATGTAAGGATTGCCTCCCAATTTCAGTTAATTTTTTGAGCAACATTCTGTTCAGAAACACATTTCAGTGCAGAAAGAAAACTATCCACTTACCTGGAATGTTGTTTACTCTTGGGTATCCCTCATTGGAAATAGTGTTCTACCTGGTTCAATCATTTTGCCTTTTGTTCCAGTTTTCCACCCAGTGATCATGTGGGAAATATTTGGACAAGTCTAATGTTTTCAATCCAAGTATGAAAACACTGTTAAATGTAGCATTGTAAAATAAGAAAAGTATTTTTAAAACCTTCTTCACTTGTCAGTTAAAAGAAATGTGTCAGATTTGAAACTTCATGATGATAAAGTTTTTCATCCAGTAATTTCAATGACTCATGTGCTTGTTGTTACATTGTGTAATTTTAACTTTATTTTTATGGACTTTTAAAATATATTTTATCGATTATGCTGTTACAGTTGTCCCAATTTTTCCCTCTTTGTCCCCCTCAGCCCATTGCCCCCATTCCCTGCAACAATGCCCCCCCCCCCGTTCATGACCATGGGTCATGCATATAAGTTCTTTGACTTCACATTTCCTATACCATTCTTAACAACCCCCTGTCTATTTTTTACCTACCAATTTCTGCTTCTTAACCCCTGCACCTTTTCCCTTATTCTCCCCTTTCCACCTCCCAGCTGATAACCCTCCTCTGTAGCTGTGATTCTGTTCCTATTCTGGTTGTTTGCTTGCTTTCTTTTTTAGATTCAGTTGTTGATAGATGTGAATTTGTTGCCATTTTAATGTTCATAGTTTTGATCTTTTTCTTAAGTAAGTCCCTTTAACGTTTCATATGGCTTGGTGATGATGAACTCCTTTAGCTTTACCTTGTCTGGGAAGCTCTTTATCTGCCCTTCCATTCTAAATGATAGCTTTGCTGGATAGAGTCATCTAAGTTGTAGGTCCTTGCTTTTCATCACTTTGAATACTTCTTACGAGCCTCTTCTTGCCTGTAAGGTTTCCTTTGAGAAATCAACTGACAGTCTTATGGGGATTCCTTTGTAGGTAACCCTCTGCTTTCTCTTTTGCTGCTTTTAAGATTCTCTCTTTGTCTTTAACCTTTGGCATTTTAATTATGATATATCTTGGTGTGCTCCTCTTTGGGTCCAACTTGTTTGGGACCCTTTGAGCTTTCTGGACTTGTATGTATTTCCTTCATCAAATTAGGGAAGTTTCCTTTCATTATTTTTTCAAATAAGTTTTCATTTTCTCGCTCTTCCTCTTCTCTTTCTAGCATCCCTGTGACTTGGATATTGGTATGTTCAGAGGTGCCCCCATAGGCTTCTTATTCTATCCTTGTTTTTTTTTTTTAATTCTTGTTTCTTCTTGCTGTTCTGATTGAATGCTTTTTTCCCTCATAATTCCATATTGTTAATTTGAATTCTGTCTTCCTTCCCTTCACTGTTGGTTCACTGTAGATATTTCTTTATTTCACTTAATGTAACTTTCATTTCTGCCTGGGTCTTTTTTATGTTATTGCCATACTCCATGAGTTCTTTGAGCATCCTGATAACCAGTGTTTTGAACTCCGCATTTAATAAGCTGCTTATCTCCATTCCATTTAGCTTTTTTTCTGGAGTTTTATTCTGTTCTTTCAATTGGGCCATGTTTCTTTGTCTCCTGAATTTGGCAGCCTCCCTGTGTTTGTTTCTGTGTATTAGGTAGAGCTGCTTTGACTCCCTGTCTTAGTAGCATGGCCTATTGCAGAAAAGTGCAGTTGTAAGTTGTGTGGAGTGGAGCCTTAAGTGATTGGGTGGGTGGGGCAACCGATTTCACTGCTTTGTGGCTCTGTGTTGGGGGAGCGCTTGAAGAGGAGACGGTGCTGCTGCCTGGCTTCTGGAGGTTTGCCCAGGGGACAAGCTGTCTCCCTGCACCTGCCTTGTTTCCAGTCTCCTCATTTTCTCCCCATATACCACTTGGGCCCTTCCACCTATTGCCCTGGTGCTAAGTCCAAGAGAGGGTAGGTCTGCATAAGTCCTAAATCCATATGGGCCCTTTGAGTCTCCTGAAAATCTGGCCGTTTCTTCCATTACCCCCACCCCCACTGGTTTTTTCAGCTAGAAGTTATGGGGATTTATCTTCCTGGTGCTAGAACGCTGGGCTGCTAGGTGGTCTGGTTTGGGACTGGGATCCTTTGCTCCCAAGGTATCCCTCCTGATTTTTAGCCACCACATATGAATGTGGGACCGCCCATTCCTGCTACCTCTCTGCACCACTCCTGGGGTTCTGCGCAGCTCTGTGCCTCTCTGCACCTCCCCACCTCTCCCTGTGTCTCCACCCCTCCTACCTGTCTGGATGAATGTGGCTTCTTTAAATCCTTGAGTTGCTGGGCTTCTGTATAGCCCTGTTTTCTGACAGTTCTGTGTGATATTTGCTTTGTTGTCTAGATGTAATTTTTTCCATAGTCGTGTGAGGAGGTGAAGTGTGTTTACCTGGGCCTCCGTCTTGACTGGAAGTGCAGAGACCGATCCTTCCGCCTCGTGGTGCTTGCTGTGGCCCAGACGGAAGTCTCCGGGAGCACTCGCCAGGGCGAAGTCTGACTTGAACTGGACTTTGGCGGATGTTGACCCTATAGGTGTTAGACTTTTTTTTTTTCAAAGTGTGGAGAGAATAAATACCCAGCATTTGCACTGCCATTTTGGTTCTAAATCTTATAATTTTTGATTTGGGCATTCATTCTCCTTATAATTTAGGAAGGTGACATTAGGTTAGAAGAAAAATTCCGTTACAGATAAGGCACACTGTGTATTTCTATTGTCTCTACCCTCTGTGGCCATGCTTGTAAAATGACAGAGTGCAAGAGATAAAAGAGGCATCAAAAGTCATCTGGTGTCATTCCAGCCCTTTACAGATGAGCAAACTGAAGTTCAAGGAACCACTGTGATTTTGGTACAAGGGCATGAATTTTGGAGTCAAGTAGAGCCAGGCTTGACCTCTGTTTACTCAGTATGTCAACTTGAACAAGTTACTTAAATTTCCTGAGCCTTGGTGTTCCCCTCTGTAGAATGGGGATAATAGTAATTAATGGTTAGGAATATCCTGGAGGATTTCATTAAAATTATGTATTTGAATGCCTGATAAATAGTAATCTCCTAGTACTTCTTGGTCCCCTTCTCTTTTCAAGGTAGTAAACGAAATGAGTGATAGAAACCTGCTCTAAATATTGAGCACAACAGACATGTATTTTGTGCTATTTCTATCACAATTGCTGAGTCCCCAAGGAATCTTCAGCTTTTGGAATTAAAATTTCTCTATTTCCTGCCTCTTTCAACCATGTAAGCTTTTTCTGCCCCACTTTAGGGTGGACTGCTCAGTAAAAGCAGCTGATTAACAGTTCTAGATGGCTGGTGCTGAATCCTGTTCAAGGTCACTCTTTTACATAACACTTCCTTGTTCCCCAAGGACTAGTACCAAACTTATTTCTTAAGAATCGGTGGACCTTCTCTAGGGCTTCTTAGATTTTTAGTTCAATGCATATGATTAACAATGTTTAGAAAAATGAGAAGGCAGAGGAGAAATGGCAGACCAGAAAGTCCACACATAATAAAAAGTTTTCTGCCAAGATGATGACGATCAATAAATAACCAAACTTAGTGACTTAAAGAAAAGTCCAGACACACTAGTACACCAGAGTAGACTGTGAGATATATAACAAGACATGCATTACTAATAAAGTACCAATGTTTGCAAAGACCACATTTTTAATTTCTTAGAAATTATAGGAGATTTCAGATTATCTTTCTAACAACATTATTTCTACTCAACTGCATTTTACTGAATTTTCTTTGGAACAGAGATAGGTTGGCTGGGTAATAAAACTATTAGGATTGGTATTTGGCACAGTAGAGAGCCTGCCTTAATTATGTTGAAACCTATAAGAAATCTTACTGGGATCTGGCCAAGATGGAGGCGTAGGCAGAGATGCTTCGCTTCCTCGCACAACCAAAAGAAGGATAACAACCAATTTAAAAACAAAAGAAAACCAGTACTGCCAAAAAATCAAACTGCATGGAAGTCCAACACCCAAGAAACATTCATCCAGACTAGTAGGAGGGGCCGAGACGGAAGCAGAGGCCACGAGGCTAGACAATGGCTGGCAGACCTGGACAGGGAACCCCATATTCCCACGCGGATAAGCCGGCAGGAACAATGGAGGAGCAAGACAGACCGTGAAACCCAGGGTCTCGGTGCCAGAAACTAAAGACTCAAAACCCCTGGCTGTAAAAGTCTGTGTGGGTTATGGTGCTGGGAGAAATTCCAGTCTCACAGGAGAGTCCATCGCAGCGGCCTACAGGGTCCTGGAATGTACACAAACCCACTAAGCACTGTGAATCCGCACCCAAAAGGACACAATGCACCTGTGGGAAGCCAAGGAAGTGAGGAAAGTGGGGCAAGAGCTGAGCAAGCTAGTAAGTGGCATTGTTCCTTCTCTGAACCCTCCCCCATGGACAGCTCCACAACGCAACAAAGAGGGTTGCCCTGCTCTGTAGAATACCTAAGGCTCTACCCCTTATGATGTAACAGGTGCACCAAGACAAAGAAATATGGCCCAAATGAAAGAACAAATCAAAACTCCAGAAAAAGAACTAAGCAATGAGGAGACAACCTATCAGGTGCAGAATTCAAAACACTGGCAATTGGGATGTTCACAGAATTGATTGAGCTCAGTTGCAAAATGAAGGAAGAAATGAAGGCTATACAAAGTGAAATAAAAAAAATATATCCAGAGAACCAACAGTGAAGGGGAGAAAACTGGGATTAAAATCAATGATTTGGAACAAAAGGAAGAAATAAACATCCAACCACAACAGAATAAAGAAATAAGAATTCAAAAAAATGAGGAGAGGCTGAGGAACCTCTGGGACAACTTTAAATGCTCCATCATCCAAATTGTAGGGGTGCCAGAAGGAGAAGAGGAAGAGCAAGAAATTGAAAACTTAATAATGAAGGAAAACTTCCCCAATCTGGTGGAGGAGATAGACATGCAAGTCCAGGAAGCACAGAGGGTCCCAGAGAAGTTGGACCCACTTAAGGAGGCACATTCCAAGACATATCATAATTAACTTGCCCAAGAGGAAAGATAAGGAGAGAATCTTAAAAACTGCAAGAGAAAAGGAGAGAGTGACTTACAAAGGAGTTCCCATAAGGCTATCAGTTGATTTCTCAGAAGAAACCTTATAGGCAAGAAGGAGCTGGAAAGAAGTATTCAAAGTCATGAAAGGCAAGGACCTACATCCAAGATGACTCTATCCAGCAAAGCTGTTAATTAGAATGGAAGGGCAGATAAAGTGCTTCCCATATAATGTAAAGTTAAAAGAGTTCATCATCACCAAGCCCTTATTGTATGAAACGTTAAAGGGATGTATCTAAGAAATAGAAGATCAAAAATTGTGAATAGTAAAATGACAACAAACTCACAACTATTAACAACTGAACCTAAAAAACATAAGCAAACACTAAGCAAACAACTAGAACAGGAACAGAATCACAGAAACGGAGATTGCATGGAGGATTTTCAGTGGTAGGGGGAGAATGGGGAAAACGTACAGGGAATAAGAAGCATAATTGGTAGGCACAAAATAGGCAGGGGGAGGTTAGGAATAGTATAGGAAATGGAGAAACCAAAGAACTTATATGTCCAACGCATGGACATGAACTAAGGCAGGAGGGAATTTCAGAGGATATGGGTGGTGCAGTGAGGAGGGGGATAAAGGGAGAAAAAAATAGGACAACTGTAATAGCATAATCAATAAAATATACCTTTAAATGAAAAAAAGAAATCTTACTGATATACTGAAAATAGTTGTACATAAATGAATACATGAATACAAGGCTGTGTGTGAGGAGTCTGAGATTGGGAAGTAAGGTGGGCCAGCATACGCATCTTTCTTTTGCTAGAAGGAAATATATTATCAAGGCACTTGTCTCACATTTTCATTCTTTCTCTCACTATACCCTAAACACAGGTGTACAAACATTGAGATAAGGCACGGTGAGACAAATCACATCCTTTAACTTTCTCTATCTTCCTGACCAAACAAAATAAATGGAAGCCCCACTAGTGGCACAGTAAGGTGGAATCCTAGGCATTTGGACCAAAACCAAACACAGGTAAGACAGAAGCAGAGAAATTCTTTGTCAGGTAGCAGGAAATGTATTTGGACTATACACTGATTACAGGAGACAATGATCGGAATTTCATAAAATCCAGTATTTCTTATTCAGTTTGGTGGATATTGTCCAAAGATTGCTTCTAATGGTTCTGCCTGGAGCTGCACCTGTGCTTCATATTCTACAACAGAATAAAATTTGAAGTAGCTAACCACGTCTAATTACTTAGTAGGATACACAAGAAAATTCTATTTATTTTTAGTTATTGAATTTAACAAATGCTCCTCTTAAATAAAGTCATATACAAGGAAAGAAAAAAATCAAAATAGCAAATGTGCAGTAAGGAAAAGGAGAAGGCTGCTCACGTGATAACCATTAAAGATAACAGAATAGCCACGATTAACTTTAAAACTATACTCTGATATCCTTGGCAGCTAAGACAAAAGGTAATCATTTAAAAGTTATATACTTTCACTATACACCAAAATTTATTTGATATATATCAAATAAACTAAAGCCATAAAGTTTATAGAAAGAGAAAACATGGGAGAATGTCTCTGTGACTCAAATATTTCATACCCATGACACAGAAAATTCTCACTATAAAGAAACTAAAATGGACCATCAAAATTTTAAACTGCTCATCAAAACATATTAAGAAATGAATAAGGAAAGTGCATACTTGCCAAAATAATCACATCACATGACATATGTCTAACAAAAGATTTATAGTCATAATATATAAAGATCTCATACTACTCAATAATAAAAAGCCAAAACAGTCCAAAATGTTTAAAGTTGGCAAAAAAAAAAAATTGAACAAAAAGGAAGATAGCCCTGGCCAGGTGGCTCAATTGATTGGAGTATCAGCCCACACACTAAAAGGTTGGGGGTTTGATCCCAGTCAGGGCGCATGCCTGGGTTGCGGGCCAAGTTCCCAGTTGGGGGCATGCGAGAGGCAGCCAATAGATGTTTCTTGCACACCTCGATGTTTCTCCCCCTCTCCTTCCCCCACCTTTTCCCTTTCTCTAAAAATAAATAAAATCTTTAAAAAATATTTTAAAATGTTTAAAAATCAAAATGGTTTAGTGGTTTCCTGTGGGGGAGAGGGAAGAGGAGATTAACTGGGAAGGGGCATGAGAGACCTTTCCAGGGTGATGGAAATGTACCTGATCTTATAGGGGCATGGATTACATGGGTGTGCGCGCTTGTCAAAATTCATCAAACTGTGCACTTAAGAGTCGCATTTTCTGTTGTGTAATTAGAAAAGGGGCAAAGTTTTTTTCTTAGTTAATTGTTGAAATTAACAATGCTCCAACTACAGTTTAAAAACCAATTATGGAGCAGATTTGCATGTCTAAGGGACCACAGAGCTCCTGCGCAGCCTCACCAAGTCTCCTTCCTGTTTCCCTAATCTCTAGACACTTGATCTCAAGTAATTTCTCCCCTTTGACCACCGATGCTGTGGACCAGCAGCATTTGCATTACCTGGAAGCTTGTTAGACTTGCGAGTTCTAAGGCCCCACTAAATTAGAATCCTTGGGCTGACTCTTTGTTTAACAAGCCCCCCCCCCCGAGCGATTGTGACACACATTGAGGAATGAGATGCTCTGCTGTATTATAATCCAAGGTGGTGAATTAGGAAACAGACACCATCAACGGGCTACCAGCAAAGTGCCTCAGCCTTGAGTGCTGAGTGAGCCCACACACCCTTGATTGGGAGGGACAACTTCGGAGCCAGCTGGCAGCCCCTGAGCAAGCACGAGTATTCAGGGCACAGGGACTTCACTGTGTGGCTGCCAGAGCCTCTGTCTCAGAGAAGTATCATGGCCAGCCAAGAAACAAATGCCATTTCTTCCACTTCCTTTTTCTTCTCTTTGC
>PVJD01009389.1:0-63250 GCA_004026545.1 Mormoops blainvillei
AGTATTCAAAGTCATGAAAGTCAAGGATCTACATCCAAGACGACTCTATCTGGCAAAGCTATCATTTAGAATGGAAGGGCAGATAAAGTGCTTCCCAGGTAAAGTAAAGTTAAAGGAGTTTATCATCAACAAGCCCTTATTATATGAAATGTTAAAGGGATTTGTCTAAGAAAAAGAAGATCAAAAATATGAACGGTAAAATGTCAACAAACTCACAACTATCAACAACTGAACCTAAAACAAAACAAAAACAAAAACAAACTAAGCAAACAACTAGAACAGGAACAGAATCACAGAAATGGAGATCACGTGGAGGGTTATCAGTGGGTAGGGGAGGGTGGAGAATGGTGGAAAAGGTACAGGGAATAAGAAGTATAAATAGTAGGTACAAAATAGACAGAGGGAGGTTAAGAATAGTATAGGAAATGGAGAAGTGAAAGAACTCATATACGACCCATGGACATGAACCAACTTGGAGGGGATGCTGATGAGAGGGGGCATGCAGGGTGGAGGGGAATAAAGGGGAGAAAAAATGGGACAACTGTAATAGCATAATCAATAAAATATATTAAAAGTAATTATAGTGTTTGAATAGCCATGGACACAATGATTTATCAGATATTAATAGAGGAAGTTCAGTAAGAGAGTTTCCTTTCAAAAATGCCTATTACACAGAAGAGAATAAAGCACAATCAAAGAACATTGAGGATTGTATTACATACCTATGAGATGAGTTAAGTCAATGTCTAATCTTTGCCTGTACTTGAAATCTGGGTCCATACCACTGCAGTGCAGCACTATCTGTGAAACACACTCCTCAATTATTTTGTAATACTGTGGCCTGAAAAAGAGAGAAATTATTTTTGAATAACTTTTATACCCATACAAATCAATCTGCAGTGTGACAAAAGAACTAAGTCTTTTTCCAGCACGCTCAAATAATATCTTGAGTCATTACATTCCCTTAAGAAGAAATATGCCTACATTTAAAGATGGTCTAGATGCTACAGTGCAAAGCCCATTGTGATGTAATCAGCTGTGAACACTTAGTGACTTAATACTCTAGTTTTCAGGGATTCAAAGTTGAGTACAAAGACACTACTTATCAACGTTACCTACTTAAACTTAAGCTGTTGTTCCTAAAGTTAAAGAAAACGAAAGATCTGTTAGTCCTACATCCATGGATACAGAAACAATTCTAGGTCTCTACATATTCTCAGTTTCAATAAGGAATGAGTATCTTGGCATTAGGAGGCAAGCGATTATCTTGAATGTACTTTAGTAAAAACTGGGTTGAGCCACTTATGGTACAGACTATTCCAGAGGTCTACTTATGTACATATTTTAAAAGATCCATTTTATACAATCATACATGCTTAATATACATGGTTATAGTCTCAATTTGTTCACTGTGTCTAAGGTTTTAATTCATATCAAAATTCTATAATCTACCAAGGTAATTCTGGCCTTAAAAATTACCAAGTGCATACTTCGAAATTTTAAAAAGATACTTTTTGCATTAATATTTTGGGAAAATTGAGTATTGATCAGTGACTAATAAATTCAACAGAGAAAAATCAGAAAGAAATACTACTATAAGCAAATTATGACATAACTGCCCAAAAATTGTGTGATAATAACTAATCAATCTACTAAAAGTTTGCTAATGGGGCCAAACACATTCCAATTGCCCTTACGTGACTTTCGTTATGGGGCTTGTCTCAAGAATAAGAATAAAGAGGAATTTACAAGGTAGGGCAAAAGTAGACTTACGATTTAATACAAATAAATAATAAAAGAATAGACTGTTTCATGTACCCACAACTGTAAACCTACTTTTTCCCACCCTTGTATATTACACATCTGAGGCTCTTGCAAGTCATCATTGGGTCTAGGGTAAATAATGTTGGATTATAATCAGCCTAGTCAAAGACTCTTTGGGTAAATAAGGAAAACACAATTGTTGTCCTTGAGGACATGTTAATTATCCCTAAGTAGAATATAAGGGCTTATCATACTTCTACCTCACATGGATTTTCTCAGAATGAAAAGGATGTCATAGTAAGTTCTAATTTAATCAAAGTTCTGGAGAAATGGAAAGCTTTGCAGAATTTCCCCAGGTAACTGTGCACACATGGCCACAGTATCGTTTTAATCACCAGGAGTTATTTTAGAAAACAACAATCATATCAAGTGTATTACCATCTTTTTTACTTTTAAAAAGCATAAAATCTAATATTTTAAACATTTTTCTATGTCCTTGCAACATCATGATGTTCATCAGTTATTGTACTGATCTGAACTACAATAGTTTTTTATGTCTTTGGAACTGTCATTTTTGTTACGACTGTACCCGACCCCATGGTAGCCTTCCTCTTCCTGTTAATCAAGCAAGTTTCGAGAAATCGGAAAACCTAAGTTCACAGAAGGGCATGTATATTAGACTATCAAGAACAACTAAGAGTCTCTTGAACAGTTAAATATAAGATCATGATCACCACCTGCTTGATAATTTCAGTCACTCAGAAACCTTTCTCTAACTTTCTGGTTTTCAGATATATTCCCAGTTGCTAGATTCTAAAACTTCTAACATTATGGATTATTCTCATAATCATTTATTTTGAAGAATTACATTACTGAATATAAAGCTAAAATATTAGTATTATTGCTTTCTTATATAAGAACACATCTATTAATAGATAAAAACTATAAAATAGAAATAATAGTAAAACCTTACTTATTAAAATATGTAAGAATTTAAAATTTCAGTTTAAAAGACTGTTTAGTGCTGACTCTCTGCTACCATTATCTAGCAAAGAAAATTCATCATGGGGTTATTAAAATCTGTTGGGTCCCTTGCTATTAAAAGTCCTGTCATTGGGGTACCACATATTTACAAATATATTCTTCTGACTCAATTAAAAAGAAATTAACACTGTTTAAAAAATGTTATCTTAAGTCATGAAGCTCTTATACTTTGTGTATGCATATGTGCATACTCGTATACTGCCTAGGCCCCACTACATTGTTCATTTTCCTTTAATATTTAATTCAAATGATACACACGGTACTCTCAGAACTGCTTCTTACCTGATATAATAATCATTTCTAATGAGCAAAAAATGTTGTAGAATGGATAATAAGTAATTTTCAGCAGCTGTGTCCTTCAACATATTATACAGAAGATGGTATACTTCATTCATATCAGTGAAAAGTCAGTCAAGGAAAAACATCAAAGATTCTTCATGAAAGTTTCATTCATTGGTTTATCATTTTTTTTGTATTACTGTTTCTAAAACTTCAACTTCATCGTCTTGTATTTACACATTTACATATAAAAATCTAATCTATGGAATCATGTTAATTTTTGACAAGACAAATAGACTGAAATAATATTTCTAAGACATTTAACCATCAAAATCTTAAATGATCAATTATTCATTATATTTTAAAGTCTGGTACAATTGGAACAGAAATGCCTTTAATGAAAGTGAATTTCTCTTAATCTTTCTGTAGTTGTAATAGAGGGAGGACCTATAATATTCATGAAAGCCACTGCTCCTCTATTTTCACTGCGACATAAAATAGAAAGAAGGAAAATGAGCATTATGTGGACTGGTAAAAGATCATGAAATCAGTTTAATCTTATACAGATGAAATACTTAATAAAATCTGAAATTATTATTGTTTGCATTCATTTGTATTTCATTATTTAATAAAAGATGGGCAGTAAAGAATAAAACTAGCACCTTTTTTCTTAGGATATAAAAAGAATGGTAGAAGTTTAAGTGCTTTTAGTAAACTAAAACCAGATTTCAAAAATGGGTCTGGAAAATCGTTACACTGAAAGGTAAAAAGAAAGGTAGAAGACATGTAATTCAACATTCTAAAAACAGTCTGAAATATCAACATTCTTTCTGATGTAGAATTAAGTATATGAGGGATCACCTCTTAGACCCCCTGTAACAGTGTTGTGTTGAAGTTTCATAAGGTCCTTTAAGTAGCTACAGAATGGATCCAAAAACAGCTTTATGGTGAAGTTTATTTATAAGAAAAATCTATATAAAACAAGAAAGCAAGGTATTTATTAATTGACCTAAAAAAGCATTTAATATTATGGAAACCGCTGTGGACAAGAGTCACTAATGATGAATAAGAAATTATGAGAAATTATCCCTTGTCACCATGATTTGTTGCACACTTAGTTATCCAGTACTTAAGTGTAAGGCACTTCGATAGGAGCATTGGACTAAAAATATGAAATAGAACATTTCTGCCCTCATTCTCAAAGGGATATAGATGCAAAGTACGCTAGGAGTTTTAAGAACGGAATACTGCTTCCAGCTTTTCTGAGGGGGGAGAGGGGGAAGAAGAAAGAAAACATCATAGAAAAAAAAAGTCTAGCTCAAATGTCATTTTGGTTCTGAAGTATTTCCCAATTTCCCTAAATTCCATAGGTAAGAAATTGAATGGGTGTGAAACAAATAGTCAACAACGTAGTGACAACCATCTATGAGATATAAAATCATTATGCATTGAATCATTGCCATAGGAAGATTATATGCCAGTTCTATTTGACTCGAATGCTTCTAACACACAGCCTTGTTATAGTAAGATACTATCACATCTAAACATTTATTTGTTTTGCTAAGGTAATAAAATATTTGGATTGAGAATAAGACATTTATTTGAACTGAGTTATATCTCTAAACCACTGAGTGCCATTTAATAAACTAAAAAGTATATTACCTATAGCCACCTACAAACTCAGTGAGCTTTTCCCCCAAAATCTTCATGCATGAGATATATTTCCTTAGACTCTGTATTCAAGACCATTTAGCAGAATATACCTATAACACATCAAGCCATTTTGCAGATTTCAATACAGCCTGTGTAAATCATCAGGACAATCTGACAGTTCCTCAACATGAGTTTCAAGAACAGCATCATAGTGAGGTTCTAATATAAATAAATGGATATAAATTAGGCTTGCAGACAAGAATTCTAATAATGATTCGCAATATCACCCACAGATCCATTTTTCACAACATACAAAAAATGAGTTTTCTGGTTTGTCAAAAGGATATTCCATTTCTGCTCGAATGTCATTGAGACGATGTGATAATTCAGTTAGGTCGTCCTCTTTGTTCTCGTCGAATACTCTCAACTGAATATCAAGCTCATCATTCTCTTTTTCTTTTAGATCCTAATATTTAAACATAAAACTTAACAGATGAATAACAGTTTGATAACAGCATATTTTCATAATAAAGGCCAAACACTATTATTCATTTATATACAGAGAAGCAATTTCAAATATTGACCCACACACTTGGTTTCCTGAAAGAAAGTAAATGTACTAAGTTTTTCTATTTAAAAATAAAAGAACTTCATTGCATTCATTGGATTTTCTTTTCATGCCCCAGGTTTTGATTATTCACATTAAAAAATTAACAATCGCTTTTACAAAGGAAAAATAATACTAATTGCTAAGAACCCAAATTAAATGCTGTCATTTTTTACTAAACACACTAATCAAAGATTGCAAAAGAACTCATGCAGTTATATCATTCACATATGTCTCTGGCAAAAAAAATGCAAATGTAGATCAATTGTATTAATGAAGAACAAATACAAGGATATACTCAAGCACAACAGTCCCAAGTATGGCGTGAGAAACTGAATAAAGACATTTATTGTAAATGATATTTTGTGATTCAAAACATACGGCATCAGGACTTTTTATCAGGCTGCCTATCTAGCCTCCTCCCCCGCCTTTCATTTTTGCTTAGCCTAATCACAAAATACCAACTTGGGCATCAAATATTTGTTTTTGTAATACATTATAAGCACATGCATTACAAACCTCTGATAATTTTCAAAATAATAATATAAGCAAAATCTTTGGAAGCATGCCACACTAGAGATTGTTGGGCTTAATATATATCACCTGGATATCTTTTAATATGTGTCCATTAAGTTGCAGCTTTCAAAACCCAAATGGATAATCACAACTGTGGATGCTCAAGGGTGATACCAAAAGTGGGACTAGGATTTTCAGAGCTGAGCTTGAACTCTAAAAGGAAATGCAAGCATGGTGTACTTCAAATTAGGTCAATAAAACAAAATAGGGTGCACTTCTTGTTTCTATTTTTACTCAACAAAACAATTATAAATGAAGATATAATGGCAAATACTGAAGCCAAACACAAATTTATGCAATTTCTAGATGCTCCTTTTCTAACATTCCCAAACATAACAATTATCTGAAAATATAGCTAAACAGGATAGGAAAATACTTATTAATATGTATATACACATATATATATCTATAATTTCATATAAATATATAACAAATAAGTGTATTTATACTACTTTCCTCTTTAGTAATAACTTGCTTTAGGTCTAGTTTTCCACTTTGAAGGGGAATTAAAAAATTTATTAGAATGCAAAATTGTCTAACATTGCTTGGTCATATTATCAGGTGATTTCTGAACTGTGTTCAGAAAACAGCAGAAGGCAGACACATTCAATAAGCTGGTCACTGCACAAACTGTGACACGTTTTGGAATATAAACCTTTCACTATTCTTATGTCACATTCCCTTTTTTCTTAGATGCTTACTATAAAACTTGAACATGTTCAAATATGTTTGAAACGTAGAAAAATCCAAGTTAAATATTGTCATTTAATTAGCATCAGAACTTTATAAAACATGAAATCAATATGCATGATTAAAATATTTTTGGTAAATAACCAATGCTACCCCAATAAATATAATAACAAATAAAATAAAATTAAACCATTTTCAGTAAAAATAATTTGTAAAATGTTTAATTTCGTTTTAAATTAGGACAACACATTACTAGTATATGAACATATACAGCATAATATACAAATATGGACAGGCATCAATGTGATATCTTATAAATATTGTTTATTAATAGCATTCCATTAAAATAAATATAAATGCTATATATACATACACATACATAAAACTTCCTTTCAGTCGAATGTCCAACATTGAAAGATATATCCATAAATTCTTGATAAAATTATTTAATAAATTAATAACTTTTTATATACCACAAAGCTGACGGCTACCTTATAAAAGTTTCCATTATTTTTTAAACAGATTTGCTGTATAGATATGGAACACTTTAGGTAGATTGTCTGAAACATGTAATTCTGTGTAATACAGAGTACTCCTAAGGAAATCAAAATCCATTACCAATACATGGCTCATTACCAGTCAAGCAATCAAATTTGATTCTTCAAAAAATAAGGAATAGTTTGTCAGTCTTTTAAAAGAAATTAAGAATGCTTGTTACCTACAGATACAACTTCTCACTATCATGTTCTGTAATGGGGTTCAAACAGCGCCCCCCAAGGGGGTGATCTGTAATAGGGTCGAGAATGGGGGGTATCTAGAAATATAGGATATCCCCACCCCCACAAGTCTGGCTGGGGGAATGGGACCCAGGGAGCAGGGCCATTGAGAGTTATTTTGCATATCAATAGCAGGTCAGATTCATATCTGATATGCAAAAATGGTTATTTTGCATATCAGTAACAGCAGACTAGTCTTCTAGTCTGAATGGAGCCAGCAGGCATGCAAAACTTTGACCCATGATGTAACTGGGAGGCAGTTTCACTGGTTACAGCACCTGCTCAAGAGTTTGGAGATGGTTCCCTCTGCACTGTGGGGCCACGCCTGCCCGGAATAACCATGGCAGCCAAGAAAGGCAGAGAACATGGGAGTGCTAGCAGGTGTAGCCAATTGTGGGAGGAGTAGGAAATGGGGTCATGGAGGAGGTTCCAGGCTAGGATTTCAACTAAAGGCAGGCCACCATGAGGTACATGAGGGAACAATGCAAGACCATGTGGAAAGAAAAGGGGTGAAAGGACTCTTGCTAGTGGTCCATGAGATGGTGCCACATGATTTTGGACTAAGAAGTTGAGATCACAGCAACACAGCTGATGGTGCTTGGAACTGTGGGGTCCTGCCCAGCTGAGCACAGATTACTGGGAAGAACCAGGAGTCTAGACAAGCTATGGGCTCCTATTTCTCTTCCTGAGATACGGTACCCCTGACTGTCCTGACGGGGCAAATGGGGGGAAAGGCAGGACCGTGTGTGTTTATGGGTGTTTTAAAGGGACTTTGAGATTTACCGGTGACATTCCGCCATTACTCGAAAACCTGTATAACTTTTGAATAAATGGTTCCTTTCTTTTTCACCAAACACCGGCACTGAGAACGATAATTCCTAACGGTGGTGGGCAAAGAACCATGGTATAGAGAGACCCCCAGGGAGGGGGTCTGTTTCAATAACAGTATCTGGGCCCCCAAATGGGTCCGTTCTGTAACAGTTCCTTCTCATATCTGATTTCCTAACATTTTCCTACTTTAACTAAATAAAAGGCAGAGGGAGACTTCATAAGAAATCAATATAAGTTAACTACAGAGTAAATGCTATTTTAAAAATCACTGTATAGTATGTAATGACTCATTTATCCCAAATTACTAAAGCAAATTTATGAAAAGGGAATTTTCCACTTTAAATACTGTAATTTATCCATAGAGATGGGGAAATTTTGAAAATAAATTTTACAGAATATAATTAAAATAACTATGCTTGAGGAGTTTGATAATTTTATGAAAAAAGTTTTACTCTACTATAATAGTATGATGGTCTCAGGGCTACTTAAGTATTAAGGATTATTCTTGCCTATCACCTAATGATTCCAAATAGTAATGCTTTTTGATCCATATACCAACTACTATTATTAGCCATGGCCATGTCTAATTAGTTGCTATATTCTAAAAAAGTAGGGAGATCCTTTTGTTATAATGGGGTATAAAATAAAAATAGGAAAAAAAAGAGGATATTAAAGATTCATCTATTAATTAGTTTCATTGCATGTGTAAAGTATGTTTAATGTTATGAATTCTAGTGGTTTAAACCTACATATGTAGTAAGTTAATACTAAAATAACTAGTTATATAATATGTCTATGTTAACTGCTTATTGAAACTTCTCTATGGGTCACTTAAAATGTTGCTTTGATTCACTGCAACCAATTCCTTGGTTGTTGAATTCATGGGTTAAGTAACCATTCAAAGTGGAACTGATATAGAAATTTCTAAAATAGGCCCAATCATACATCTGATTAAATCAGTGTCAGTAGACCCAGTCATCCATTTTATGATGATGCCTTTCAACTACTTTCAGTTAAAACACACAAGTGACTGACACATGCTACACACTTGCGCTTCATCAGGAAACATCCCTGATCAAGGTATTTCTAGTTTCCATTACCTTAAGTCTTATATACGTGCTCATTGACATTTTTGTGTTTTTCTTTCCTCATTTTTTTTCTCTCTTACTTTTATGTCTTGTTTCTCAGATATGACCTGAGTAGCTTAAATGAAGAGACTAGTGAGATTTTACTTGTCTTCTTGAACAACGCTATGGTCTGGAACAAAATCCCTCTTCTTCAGTTAACATACTAAATAAAATATAAAGTCACCGCTGTTTTATTTGTATTTAAAGAATAAGTTTGTCATTTATCTCAGATCTAGCCTATAAAGTTACTTCAAAAATGCTTTTGAGCAGTATCATAATTGGAGTAAATGTTCACACTCAATACATAAAACTGCTTTTCTTTAGAAAAGTTCCTATAGTACTGTAACAAGAATACCAATCTTAAGAAATGTATCCAGAATATACTAATAAAAATTCTATGCATACTTGTGCAGAATATAAATGAAATCAATTTAAATTATCAAAGAAAAAATTTAAAAAAATTAAATAAAAATTAAAACAGCAGAAAATGTAGTTTTTCATATTCTCAGTATTTAGTCAAAGAAAAGAAGTTCCCTTTTGACTTCAAGAAGAGAAAAAGTGTTTCTGGATACATCATCAGTTGCATATAAAGACTGATATTACTGCAATAGAAAAAAAGCTTACAAAATGTTTAATGCCTTACAAAAGAAAATAGCAAGGTATATTTCTTTACTCTGTTGCAAGTATTTTTGTCTAAAGAAAGAAAAATATAAAGGTTTATCAGCAAAATAAATGTGCCCACTCAACTTACTGGTAACATTGTTTTTAGTCCTGAGCGGAGGAATTCATTTCTTAAATGTATTCGAAAATCAAGCTCATAAGGAGAAGTGACAAGGGCATTTATGAACTGCATACAGGCCACCTGCAATTAGAAAGCAAACCTTATTTTAAAAAATTATTTAAAGAAATATTTAATTAATGTGTTTAGACAATTTTTCGATTTACTAAAGGCATGCATACATATATTATAAAAATAAGAAAAAATGTAAGTATTTACACAAGTTTAAGAATGATTATGATTTTAAAGTATAAACAACAAAATAATAATACAATTCTTAATGTGCAGAATAATTCTAATGAAGATATGATGGATGGTCAAGTACTTCTACGAACAACATGAGGGAATATTAAACTCTTTCCTGAGAAACTCCAAAAGTAAGAAAAGAGATCCCTTTAAAATGATGATGAAACATATCTTACAAATCCAGCTGTCCTCAGAGTGCTCTTGGCCTGAATTTTATATGGTTATAAACACTTATCTAAAATAAATCAAATAAAGTTATAAAAGTACCACGCTTAAACAGGCAACAGTGATAACTCAGAGAAATCATTACATTGATTTATACTCTTTCTATCCTATTATTGGAGTGGATTTGCAAAAAAATTAGTGTATTAAAATATATGATTAAGATGAATTAATTTAATATGTATAAAAATGAATTAAGTGAATTAAGATCAAGTAGAAAGCACTGTGATACCAATACTAATGTGCATGCATGATAAAGTAAATATAAGGGTTTCTGTTCAGTTGAGGTGATTTATTAATAATATCGCCACTGGAAAATGGGCTTTGCTTTTCTTACCTTCTGCTATTGAGGTTCTCTACTATAAAAGGGGAATTATTTTCTGGTAATTGCAAGCTAAATGGTAATCATCAAAATGCTAATTGCCAGGTATTCCACACATTATTTGTTAATAGCATTTTTAGAAAATGCCTCTCAAGTGTAAGGCAACTGGTTAACTGTTTAAGTGAAGAGCTACACATTTAAATTGATTATTTTTAAAGCATGTAATAACTAGTAGAGAGGTCAAAGAGCTGACTTACTGCAAGGGACTCTTGGAAAATACCAGATTTTGTAAAGGTGTTTAGTATACATAGAAGGGGACACAAATAAATCAATAGTTAGTATGGGCTCTACTCTACCTACTTAGTGCGCCCAAGACCCTGAGGCTTCTTCTGGGCTGGGACCCCGACCTCTGTCTTCTCCCCTCTTTGGTTCCCCACCTACAAATCCAGCTGTATCTAAATATACCTGCTCCTAAATGACTAGGTAACCCTCCCAATCCCCAAGCCTCCTTTCCTCAGAGTGACAACCAATCTGCTGAGGCTGCCAAGATTAAGTAAACACTGAGGCCAGGTGCTGACAAACTACAGACCATGGGCCAAATGTAGCCCACAGGCCTAATCTGGCATGCTACCTGCTTGTACCAATAAAGTTTTATTGTCTCATAGAAATATTATGGGATAAAAACATTAGAAAAATATATATATTTCAAATGCATTTTGACTTTACTTGACCAGAGCTATTATGATAAGTATCTTTTAAGTACAGAGAAAGATTAAAAGGTATATTGCTTTTATTTTAACATCTATATCTTAGGCATTTAAGATGATTCTTTGAGAGATGAGTACATTTACTTCACATCCAGGTTCAAAAACCAAAAGTTACATGCTTTACGGGGAATGCTGTGGTTGTTTCTAACATTACTAGATATCTAAATGACAACTGAGCAATGCAGTCTAATCCCTATGAATGCTCAACTGTCAAGCTAAAACACTTATACAGCTGACTGTTCGCCATAGGCTTGGCATTACTTTTTTTTTCCATCCAACCCTTTTCTTTTGTTGTTCTATTACAGTTGTCCCATTTTCCCCCATTGCTCTCCCCTGCCCCACCCATCTCCACCTGGCATTACTTTAAAAGACACATCAGATAAATTATCACACTTATGCTTTAATAGAGATACAAACCCTCCTATTTACAGTAAGAAAACTTTGAAGTCTTTATAGTTACAATAGGCTGGGGTATAAGTTTGTATATTCTACATGACCATAACTATATTTGCTTGAATAATCCTTGTCATGTTACAACTATGACATGACCCAACAAGCCAAAGTATATGTCCACTCCAAAATTAATGGACAGAAAAGTTGCCATCTGCCAGGATTGAATTTGCTAGAAGAAATTCTAAATTAATGACTTGTATTAGTACTCTACAAGTAAAGAGAACATTTCCATAAGAAACTGGTTAGTGAGTCTTGGAATTGTACCTTTATACAAATAGAAGTACTTACATCAGGAGATGATAAACATAGTAAAAGTCAATGAAATTAATGAATGTATCAACACCAAAATATCATAAATTGACATTTAATAAGATAAATGTTGCAATGTTATTAAATATTTTACATATAATGTGTGAATAAATAACTTAATACAGAAGTTGCATCCATTGACTATAGTATATAATAATTAGAAGACAGTGAGCCAGGCAGTGAAAGACAAATACCACATGATCTCACCTACAAGTGGAACATAATCAACAAAACAAACAAGTGAGCAAAATAGAACCAGGGACATGGAAATAAAGAACAAACTGACAGTGACCAGAGGGAAGGAGGTAGGGGGATAACAGGGGAAAAAAAGGAAGGGGTCATCAAGGGACATGTATAAAGGACCCATCAACAAAGCCAAATGGGGGAAGGATTGAGGGTGGGAGGTGGGGATGGGTGGGGCTGGGGAAAGTGGTGGCAGTAAATTGAGAAGCCAAAGAACTGATATGTACAACCCATAAACATGAACTAAGAGGTGTGGGGATGATGGGATGAGGTGCAAGGTAGAGGCGATAAAGTGGAGAAAATAATGGGACAACTGTAACAGCATAATCAATAAAATATACCAAAAAAAATGGTATGCTCAACTTTCAAGTATATACACCTTTAAGAGCATAATTGAACCTCTAAATCTATTTTCAAAAAAATATTCAACTTCATAGATAGATATTAAAGAATTATAGGATTTTAAAGCTATAGAGAACATAAAATACTTCGGTCCAATATGCTCATTTAAAGGTAAAGAAACTGAAAACCGAGACAGATTAGGTAATTTGCCCAAGATCATACAGCTAATAATAAATTACAATGATGATTAGTACTCGGGCTGCATAACTTTTAGTCTTGGATTCTTTCCAGCACACTACAATGTACAAAGCTGGCATTGCTGAATATCTGTTTTCCTTCTACTAGAGAAAGAAAACAAGTGCCCTTTAATTGAATATCACAAAGTCCACTATTCAGATTCCTTCTGTTGCTTAGTGTCTTTATAATGGCTCTAAGTTCAAAATGGTCTGCTGTATCTATTTGTCTTAAATACATCTTATAGGAGAATTAATATTTTAAAATTACAGGAAATCAGTGAATTTTCTCCATTATTAATAAATATGCTAGGCTAGGACTACAATTCTGAATTTAAACCAGTAGAAACAAATAGTTTGTGTATTTGCATTTTTATTCAGTAATCTCTTTAGATCATAAGGAGATTTCTATGATCTCTATATCAGCTATTAAGCGGATGCATAAACATATATAGATAAAAACCACCAAATCTGTGCAGGTGATGAAATGTCCAATAATTTGTGCCATAAATAAGTATGTAATAAGCTGAATTACTATCAGTTTTTCTACCACATTATAATCCTCCCTTTACTATAATAGTACATTCTCTTTCTACAATAATCACCTGTAGTCTTTAATCACAGACTGTTCATCCTGGGGTGTGGGGTGTGGTATACAGTGGAATATCACAAATAGAATGTAAACTTTCTAAATACAAGGCTCTTTATTTGTTTAGGGTTTTCTGTGTAACCCCTATTGGCCCCCAATAAATTGGTTAAAATATAATCGGTGAATAGTATTTAAATATTTCAAATTTTATTGGCATGAGATATCTTTACAGTAAGAAATGGCATTCAGTTTCTTACCTAAGTGGTAGAGAGGGGAATATTTAAACATGGAACATCTTCACAAAATTACTGGGAAAATGCTGGAACTTTTTATTTATTTTATCAGCTCTGAAAACTATACCAACATCTATTTTAATCATAGTTTATAGAGGTCTAGAGTACAATAGTTGCCAACTCCAGGGCATTCTCAGACAGGTTATCCATGTTGCCATAAGTTGTGACAAATTGTGCTTTTAAAGTTTCATTGATACTGTCACACATTTGACCTTATTAAGTATTTTGTTGACATTAACAAGGTCTTTCTTTATCCTAGTCCAGCAGGAGTTAGGAAAAAACATGGTTTAAGTCAAAATAAGTACCAAGAAAGATACAAATGTACAGAGTAAGTTAATTAAATCAAGAAACAGAGAATGGTTACAATCAGGGCAAAACCATGTACAAAGGTATGGAGGTAGAGGTATGAAACAGCATAAAATGTTCAGGAACCTGTGCACAGTATGACTAGACCAAAAAGCTTTTGTAGAAGAGTAGTGGACATGAGGCTAGAGAGAAAGCAACAAACATCAAATGATGAAGTATATCATGCGGACGAGAGTTTAATTCTAGAGGCTATGGGAAGCCTTTTCAGCATTTCAAGCAGTGCTATAACAGGAATTGCATTTCAGAAGTATAACTTTGTGGAAGATGATTTAAAAGGGGCTAGAATGCATGGTAGAGATGGTATGTAAGAGTCAAAGGAAATAATAAAATAGTACCCTGAAGCAAAGAAATGGCAGCAGGAATAGAGGAGGAGGTAAACCATACAAGGGAAAGGAAGTACAACACTAAGGAAGTAGAACTGGTAGAATGTAGTGACAGAGGAAATGGTGGAGAAGCAGGATTATAATTGAAGATTATCATTACATTTCTGGTTTATGATACTTGGTGGATTATGCTAAGGTTAACTAGGACTGGGAAGAGAAGAGAAAGGCAGGTTAAGGTTGGAGATGGGGTTAGAGTGGGATGAAGGATGAAGAAAAGGAAGGAGTGTACAGTTAAGAACAATATAGAATTTGAAACTGAGTCGAGAGGCAGCTGAACATATGGGGACTGTGAGTCAGGAGGAATTTGGAATAAAGGATTCAGAGATACTCATCATGTATAAGTGTTAGTTGATGTCATAAGATGGATTTGGCTGCCTAAGGACAATGTACAGAATGGGCAAAGCAAAGGACCCCGAGGACTTAGGACCAAGCTCTAGGAATCAGTATGTTTAAGGGCCTAGCATGGAATCATGAGATTTTTAAATGCAACATGAGGTGAAAGAAAAGCTAGGAGAATTTACTATTATAGAAGTCAAAGAAAAATAGAATTATGATAAAGGAGTGATCAAATAGTGTCAAACTGTGCTGGAGAAACCAATGTGATGACTTGAAAAATGACTGCATTGTACAGATATCTCTATACAATCCCCCCACTGTACTAACTCTACTTTAAACATGGTAATAATATACAATTGTCAGTAAGTAAAAGAAGTTTCTTAAGTATATCAGGCATTCATTCAACACTTAATATTTAAGATATGTATTTATTTTCCCCAAATTTTCTCCATTTCATGAGTTGCAGTGTCTTGTTTTATGATAAATGTACCTTTACTGACACTTGGTAAATGATTTATCCAAAACTACTTCCTCATATGTGAAGGTATGAGTGCACTGTAATTTTAAGCAAATTTACATGTATGCTTAGAATAAAATATTAACCCTGGAGAACCACTGTGGAGAGAATCAAGGTACAAAGGATCAGTACACGCATCTGATGGTTTGTCCATTTAGCATCATTTGTTTTTGCATAAAAAATCTTCCTGAAGTAAATTATATAATTGCCATAATATCCTAAATATAAGTAATTATTTTTCTTGCTAACTCATGGACATGATTAAATATGTGAGTGAGCAACAATATAACACAGAGATACCCTCAGGAGCTACTGAGGTGTTTGGAGCTATTTGCTCTGACACTAAATGAAACCAAATATTATAATTTTTGCATTCCAGTTCCAGTCTTTTATTATGTTTCTACCTCCTCTTCCCTTACTTTTAGTCTATCAGTTGTCACTTCTTGATCACTGTAGTGCACCAGTCTGGAATAAACCATCTCCCAACCTCACAACCAGTGCTTCTAGTCTGCTGTGGATAGAAAAGAAACAACTGGGCTCATTGAGGTACCACAGAAACAAAAAATTAAGAGGCTCCGATTAAAGGCCAAAATGTCTTTGTCATCATAAGGCTAACTTGATGGATTTGGTGACATTTTGTAGGCTGCTCAGATTGTTTTATTTTATTTTTGTTTTATTTCTTTTTGGGTTCTTAGTTATGTACCAACATGATACATCTATCCAATGGGTAAAGTCAGGATAAGTGAACCTATTACGCATCAGTGAATGTATATTCCCTGCTATATTTTTATGTACCATATCTAAAGACAACATGCAAAAAATTTTACCATTATTTTTGGCATGTTCGTAAACATTTTAAAAATTTATTCAATCATGCTAAATAGGCTTCTACACACAACTCCTGAAACACATTAAGACATGGCACCTTTCAGACTAACAGCAGCCTGTAAAGACCAGGCTCTTTTTATAACACGACATTGGAGGTTAACTATACTACTTTCTATTTCTGTAAACAACTATTGTTTATGTTCAGTGTACCCTTGCTTTTCCTGCTGCAGTATGCACAAATCAATTTCAATTGTAAGTTGTTATTACCTCACTCTGTCTTCTTTTGTGAAGTGACTGACAGATTACTTTGACCTCATTTTCTACCTACTAGAAGTATTGCTCCTGTCTCCCATCCTAACATAATACTGGTTCCTATTTATCCTGCAAGACCTAAAGCATCACCTCCTCAGTGAAGCCTTCCTAGACTTATGGAGGACATACCTAAATGTGCCTTCCTTTGTGCTCACATTAGACCATTCAAGAGGAAAGGGATATAGGTATGGAAGGGTTATACTGTTTTGGCCAAAAAGTAAGATGGTTCTTATAGTGATTAGTTGTCTTTAAGTTCATTCAAAACAATTTTGTTAGATTGTATTATGACAGTTGTCCTATCACTGTGCATTTAAAAAAAATCAAAATTGATGAAATTTTGTATAGCCATTTTAACATTGACGATGGAAGAGCATACACATTTTCAGCATATTATGCTTTATTATTTCAAGAAAGGTAAAAACAAAACTTAAATGCAAAAAAAAAAAGATTGATGCAGTGTATGAATAAGGTGCTCTGACTGATCAAATACGTCAAAAGCAGTTTGTGAAGTTCCACACTGGAGATTTCTCACTGGATGATGCTCCATGGTCAGGTAGACCAGTTGAAGTTGACAGTAACCAAATTGAGACATTAATTGAGAACAATCAATATTATACCATGCAGGAGATAGTCGACATACTCAAAATATCCAAATCAATCAAGTTACTGTTAATATAAAAAATGTCCCTTATATTTTTTTAAATGTGTCTTTTATTTTACAGAAAAAACCACATGAGCATTTTGGTCAACCCAATATTTCAAGTACAGTGTTCCACATTATAAAATATTTGTAGTCATTTAAAAGTCTACAGCATATTTGTGAAACACCAGTTTTAGTACGGATAAAACATACAGTACATCTGGAACAGTGGCAGGCTGAAAGTTCAAAGATGGGGCCACACTGAAATAGGCCATGCATCATGATTAGCCTCTTCGCCTTTATCAAGGTAGCAATTGGTCATAAGCATAGCTTTCTAGGAGTGCTACCAGAATTGGATTTACTTTTTAAGGATAACTGACAAGAGTATTGAACATTTCTATGGAGGGGAAGAATGTATCACTACAGGGTACTATATTTAAAAATTTTTGGAATAACATTGGTAGGAGAAGATAAAGGCAGTAGGGGTAGAGATGGGGATGGACTCACTGTTCTATAAAACTTGATGACTGATTGGATGCAAGGACAAGGGAGGATGAAGTCTTGAGGAAAATTCAAGATTAGGTAGATGATGGTATCTACATAATCTAAAATGAGAAATATAAAAGAGTAGACTTCTTCTGGGGGGAGTCAGGTTAAGGGAAAAAGAGAGTGAGCTCAGGAGGTATGTGTAATGGTTAAGAGCATGTGCTTTGAGCCAGACACTCTAGTGTCTAAACTGGGTTTTGTCTCTTACTCACTTTGTGACCCTACAAAAGCCATGTAACCTCTGTGAGCCTCAGTTTACTAATCCATAAAATAGAAATACTACTACTATCTCTCATAGAATTTTGAGAGGTTTAAAAATGAGGTAATGTATGTAAAGTATTTAGAAAATTAGCACATGGCATATAAATTCTATTTTTAGTTTCTTTTTTATGATATCTATAAGACATCTAGTTAGGTAATTAGGTAGGTTTGAATAAAGACAGAGAAGAGCTGGATTTACAAATCCGAGAAATCACTAGAACATAGTGGGTGTTAAAGCTACAAAAGCAATTAGGAACGTACATAAGGAAAATGAAAGATATGTGTGAACATACATATATGTGAGTATATACGTGTACATATGTATATGTGCACATGTATGTATATACATATGAAAATGGCAATAAAGGAGGACCAAGAATAGAACACAGAGAACAAAATACCCAAGAAGAGAAACACATGAAAAAAAAACAGAGAAAGAGCAATTAAAGGCAGTTGAAGAACAAGGAGAGAATGATGCCTGAAAATCTTTGGACTTTAAATTCCAAGGCTATATAGTAAGAGACAAAGAAAACACTACATAATGATAATGGGAAGAATCCAACAAGTGGACATAACCCTAGTAAACATTTCCACACCCAACATAGGAGAACCTAAATATGTAAAACAAATCTTGATGAACATAAAGGGAGAGATGCACAGAAATACAGTCATATTCGGGGACTTTAACACTCCATTGACTTCAATGGCTAGATCTTCCAGACATAAAATCAACAAGGAGACTGTGGTCTTAAATGACATACTAGATCAAATGGATTTAATTAATATCTTCAGAACATTTCACCCAAAAGCAGCAGAACATACATACTTTTCAAAAGCACATGAACATTCTCTATGTTAGAAAACATGCTAGGACACAAAACAAAATTAATAAATTTAAGAAGGCTGAAATTACATTAAGCATCTTCATAGACCACAATGCTATGAAACTAGAAATCAACCACAAGAACACTGGAAATACAGAAGGACATGGAAGCTAAAAAATATGTTATTAAACAATGAATGGGACAACAAAGAGATCAAGGAAGAAAACAAAAGATGCCTTGAAAGAAATGAAAATAAGGAGACGACAATCCACAATCAATGGGACACCAGGAAAGCAATACTAAGGGGAAATTCATAGCATTGCGTGCCTATCTCAAAAAAAAAAAAAAAAAAAAGAAAGAAAGAAAAAGCTCAAATAAACAATCTAATTTTACACTTAAATGAACTTGAAAAAGAACACCAAACAAAACCCAAAGTCAGTAGAAGGACAGGAATAATAAAGATCAGAGCAGAAATAAATGAAATAAAGTCTAAAAAAATGATATAAAAGATCGCTGAATGCAAGAGATGGGTCCTTGGAAAGATAAACAGGATTGAGAAACTTTTAACTGGACTCATCAAAAAAAGAAAGAGTGGATACGAATAAATAAAATCAGAGATGAAAGAGGGGAAATAACAACTGACACCAAAGAAATGCAATGAACTGTAAGAAAATATTATGAACAACTATATGCCAACAAAATGGACAACACAGATGAAATGGATACATTCCCAGAAACATACAATCTTTCAAAACTAAATCAGGTAGAATCAGAAAAGATGAATAGACAAGACTATACCTAGTGAAATTGAAGCAGTAATCAAAAAACTCCCAAAGAACAAAAGCCCTGGACTACACAGCCTCACAGGTGATGTTTACCAAACATTCGGAGAAGAATTAACACTTCTCCTTCTCAACATATGGCATAACATTCAAAAGGGGGGAAGGCTCCCAAACCCATTTTATGAAGCCAGCATACTTGTAATTCCAAAACCAGGAAACACTACGAAGAAAGAAAATTATAAGTCAATATCACTGAAGAACATAGATGCTAAAATCCTCAACAAAATATTAGCAAACCAAAATACAGCAATGGATTAAAAAGGGCATTTACCATGATCAAGTGCAATTTATTCCAGAAATGCAAGGTTGGTACAACATTAACAAATGAATAAATGTGATTCACCACATAAACAAAATGAAGGATAAAAACCACATGACCATACATGCAGGAAAAGCATTTGATAAAATCCAGAACCCATTTATGATAAAAACTCTCAGCAAAGTGGGATTAGAGGTAACATACCTGAACATAATAAAAGCCATATTTAGCAAATACACTGCTAGCATTGTACTCGAAGGGCAAACACTAAAAGTGTTCCCCCTAAGATCAGAAATAACACAGGGCTGTCCACTTTTACCTCTCTTATTCAACATAGTACTCGAAGTCCTAGCCACAGCAATCAGACAAAAAGAAGAAATAAAAGGCATCCAAAATGGAAAGGAAGATGTAAAACTGTCTTTATTTGAAGATGACATGATGCTGTCCATAAAGAACCCAAAGATTCCACCAAGAAACTACTAGAACTGATAAATGAATTCAGCAAAGTAGCAGGGTATAAAATTACTATCCAGATCAGTTGCATTTCTATGTGCCCATAACAAATAAACAGAAAGGGAAATTAAGAAAATCCCATTCACGGTTGCTTCAAAAAGAATAAAATACCTAGAAATAAACCTAATCGAGGAATAAGCAAGGTTGTAACAGACCTGTATTAGGAGAATTATGAGACGCTGAAGAAAGAAATTGAAGATACAAATAAGTGGAAGCACATACCATGCTCATGAATAGGAAGACAACATAATTAAAATGTCCCTACTACCCAAAGCAATCTATAGGCTCAGTACAATTCCTATCAAGATTCCAGTGATGTATATCACAGAACTAGACCAAATATTTCAAAAATGTAAATGGACTACAAAAGGCCCCGCCTAAAAACAGTGATCCTCAGAAAGAATAACAAAGTTGAAGGGATCACAGTATGTAACATCAAACTCTCCTTTAAGGCCATAGTAATTAAACAGTCTGGTCCTGGCATAAAAACAGACACATAGATCAATGGAACAGAATAGAGAGCCCAGAAACAAACCCACACCTTTACAGTCAATTACTATTCGACAGAGGAAGCAAGCACATACAATGGCCTAAAGGTGGCTTATTCAATAAATGGTGTTAGAAAACATCAAAGATATATGCAGAAAAATAAAACTAGATCACCTTCTTACGCCACACACAATAATTCAAAAAAGTTCAAAGACTTAAATATTAGACCCTAAACCATAAAAATCGTGGAAGAAAACACAGGCAGCAAAATCTCGGACATGGCTTGTAGCAATATTTTATCTGATATATCTCCCCAGGCAAAGGAAACAAAAGAACAAATAAATAAATCAGACTACGTCAAATCAAAAAGTTTTTGCACAGTAAAGGAAAAAATCAACAAAATAAAAAGACAACCCACCAAATGCGACAACATATGATAAGGGGTTAATATCCAAAATTTATAAAGAACTTACAAAACTCAACATCATAAAAACAAACAGCTCAATTAAAAAATGGTCAAAGGACCTGAACAGACACCTATAGACATATGAAAAGATGCTCAACATCACTACTCATCAGATAAATTCAAATTAAAACCACAATGAGATATCATCTCACACCTGTCAGAATGGACATTATCAATAAATCAACAAACAAGTGCTGGCGAGAAAGCGGAGAGACAGGAACCATTTAGCACTGTTGTTGGAAATGCAGACTGGCACAGACACAGTGGAAAGCAGTATGGAGATACCTCAAAATATTAAAAATGGATTTGACTTTTGACTCAATGATCCCAGTTCTGGGAATGTATGTGAAGGAACCCAAAACACTAGTTTATAAAATCACAAGCACCCCTACATTCATTGCAGAGTTATTTACAATCGCCAAGATATGGAAGCAGTCCAAGTGTCCATCAGTAGATGAGTGGATAAAACAACTATGGGACATTTATACAATGGAATAGTTCTTGGCCATAAAAAAGAAAAAAAAAATCTACCCTTTGGGACAGTATGGCTGGACCTGGAGGACATTATGTTAAGTGAAATAAGCCAGTCAGAGAAAGACTCAGACCAAATGATTTGACTCATGTTTAGAATCTAGGGAACAAACTTTACTAACAAGGAAAATGAGGACAGACTCATAGATGGAGAGCAGGATGACAGCTAGTGAAGGGATGGGGTGGTGAAGGGATTGGGCAAAAAGGAAAAAGAACCCCTGGACATGGATAACAGTGTGGTGATTGCTGAGGGGAGGAGAGGTATAAGGGAATTTATTGGTAATGGAAAAATACAACAAAGAATTAATTTTTAAAAAAAGAAAATGCTACTAAGCTTTAGGGAATTCAATGAAGAGATAGTATATGAAGATGTGTGATCTACTGTCTTATCTATTTTTTGAAGTACTGAAGGTAATGAAAATCCAATCACGGGTATAAAATTTCACTTCCAAAAAGAGCTAGAAATTCTTTGTGAGAAGTTAATAACCTGTTTTAAAACACAAAAAAGGAAAAGTGTATAGTTGTTATTTAAAAATATAATTAGTCCTGTATTTTAACAGAATTGCTTCCTGAGAATATAATAACATTTTGAGAAGTCTGAGGATACTACAGAAATAGAAAAGTAATTCTGTTAAAATATAACACTAATTATAGTTTTGAACAACAGATTTAAATTTTTGTTTTTCATTCTGCATTCTGAATATATTTTTGAACCTTTAGTTAATAGTTTTTAATTCACATGAAATAGTCCAAATAAATCCACTTCAAAATTCTTGTGAGAATAATAGGCTCTGTACATACCAAATTGCTAATTTTGTAGCTCATTAGAATAGAAAATTTCAAATTGTGATTTGCATATGTTTGCATCTATACTAAGTATTCAACAATATCTTGAATACCTAGAAAGATGTCTATGATTCTTTGATATGTTTACTTATTAACAATCTGCCATTTTATCATTCCATTCAGCCCAGCTTCCTGAAGGCTATATAAATGTCATCCCCTTCTTATTGTTTGGGTAAACTACTCTATGACACAGGTGTCATTTTAAAGGTCAGACAATTCAGCATACCAATGTGGGCATCACAAAGACCTGGCTCCAAATCACGGCTATACCCCTCAAAAGCCTAGAGATTTTCAATGAGTGATGTAATGAAAGCTTTGAATATGTCTAAGAAACGTAATTCCTCCTAAACAAATTTTACAAGACAAGTACAAACTCCTACATATGACTGAAAGTCAAAGAAATTTAATTAAGCCAACCAGAGGAACAAGGAAAATATTTCAACAAGTCCTCTAAAACGTTAGCTTTTTTTTGTCTGAAAAAGTCTTTATTACACCCACGGTGTGAGTGTGTGTGTGTGTACATTTTATTGATTATGCTATTAGAGCTGTCCCATCTTTTTCTGCCCTTTATCCCCTCCATCCTGCACCCCATCTCATCATCCACCCCCTCATAGTTCATGTCGTGGGTTGTACGTATCAGTTCATTGCCTTCTCAATTTCCTATACTATTCTTAACCTCCTCCTGTCTATTTTTTGCTTTGTTTTGTTTTGTCAACCTTTTCCCACCACCACTTTCCCCAGCCACACCCACCTGAACCTCTCAGTCTCAATCCTTCCTGCATTTGGCTTTGTCAATGGGTCCTTTATACATATTCCTTGATGACTCTTCCCCTTCCTTTCTCCCATTATCCCCTTCCCTCCTCCCCTCTGGTTACTGTCAGTTTGTTTTTTGTTTTAGTGTTGCTGGTTACATTTCACTTGCTTGTTTGTTTTGTTGTTTAGGTCCCACTTATAGGTGAGATGACAGGGTATCTGTCTTTCACGACCTGGCCAATTTCACTTAGCATAATGCTCTCCAGTTCCATCCATGCTGTTGCAAAGGGTAGGAGCTCTTTATTTCTTTCTGCTGCATAGTAATGCATTGTGTAAACATACCAAAGTTTTTTTGATCCATTCATTTACTGTTGGGTACTTAGGTTGCTTCTAACACTTGGCTACTATAAATTATGCTGCCATGAACACTGGGGTGCATAGGTTCTTCTGAAGTGGTGTTTCAGGATTCTTAGGGTATATTCCCAGCAGTGGAATTGCTGGGTTGAAAAGTAGTTCCATTTTTAGTTTTTCAAGGAAATTCCAAACTGTTTTCCCCAGTGGCTGCACCAGTCTGCATTCCCACCAACAGAGTACTAGGGTTCCCCATTTAAGTGAATTTGGCAAAACAGCACAATACAAAGTCAATGTTCAGAAATCGAAGGCATTTTTTTGTACACCAACAATGAGATATCAGAATCAGAAATCGGGGGAAAATTCCCATTTACTATATCAACATGAAAAATAAAGTACTTAGGAATAAACTTAACCAAGGAGGTAAAAGACCTGTACTCAGAAAACTACAGTACAAAGAAAAGGAAACTGAGGAAGACACAAATAAATGGAAGCATATACCATGTTCATGGATTGGAAAAATTAACATCATTGAAATGTCCATACTACCCAAAGCAATTTATAGATTCTACGTAATCCCTATGAAAATACCAGTAATGTATTTCACAGATACAGAACAAACATTTCAAAAACTTGTATGGAACCATAAACAACCCTGAATAACTGCAGCAATTTTGAGAAAGAAAAACAAAGTCAGAGGGATCACAATACCTGACATCAAATTATAAGGCCACCGTAATCAAAACAGTTTTGTACTGGCATAAGGAGACACAAAGATAAATGGAACAGAATAGAGAGCCCAGAAATAAACCCATGTCTCTATAGTCAATGAATATTCAACAAAGGGGGGAGAACCATAAAATGGAGTAAAAATAGCTTTTTCAACAAATGGTGTTGGGACCTCTCAACAGCTACATGCAAAAAAGTGAAACTTGACCACCATACACAAAAATAAACTCAAGATGGCTAAAAGACTTAAATATAAGTCATGAAATTATAAAAGTCCTAGAGGAGAGCATAGACATGAAAATCTCAGATATTCCACACAGCAACATTTTCACCAATATGTCCCCTAGAGCAAGGGACATAAAGGAAAGAATAAACAAATGGAACTTCATCAAATTGAAAAGCTTCTGCATGGTTAAAGAAAACATCAGCAAAATGAAAAGGGAACCAACCATATGGGAAAATATATTTGCCCATGATACATCAGACATGGGTTTGATCTCCAAAACATATAAAGAACTCATACAACTCCACTCCAGGAAGACAAACAATGCAATGAAGAAATGGGCAAAGGACCCAAACAGACACTTCTCCAAGGAGGACAAACACAGGGCCTGGAGATATATGGATGCTCAGCATCACTAACCATCAGAGAGATGCAAATTAAAACCACGATGAGATACTATGTCACACCAGACAGAATGGCAATCATAACCAAATCAACAAACAACAAGTGCTGGTGAGGATGTAAAAAGTTAGTTTTCAAACCTCTCAGTAGAGATAGTAAATTAATTATTGAGACACATTTTATAAGAAGTGAATTATAAAAAGAAAAATGAAGGGAATAAATACTCCAATTATTTTTTAAATGTATTACACTAGACATAAAAGGCATACCATAAAAGTTTATCCAAAGTGCTCAGAATAGTTGGAGTAGAAGTAACAATTAACAAATATCATTAAATATTTAGAGGGCATTATAGCCTTGTAACACTACAGTATTCTCTTTGGACATGCCAACTTATCTATCTGCTGTAGTTTCAATCTCTGCTGAAAAAAGATACCAATAACTCATAATATAATAAAAAAGAGGAAAAGAAAATGTTCGTTTTATGTCAGATAAGTAATTTTAATATTTAAACATTCACTACCAAATAAGAGTACCTACATAACTGGGCTGCTGTGATAATTAAATCAGACAATAGCCACAAATTAAAATGTTTAGTCTAGGATCTCCTGCTGTAAGTATTGTCAATAAATATGAGTTCTCACCAGTCAAGGACAAAGTTAGCACTCATATGGGTGCTAACTGAAATCATCATTTAAGAAAAGATACCGAGTTTTGTCATTTTCTAAAGAAAACATTTAGGCTGGGTCTACAGAGTCTAATCAAATAGACCCTGGCCTAGGAGTTGCAATTCAATCCCCACTATCCTGGTGAGTCAGACTTCGGAATGCTGTGTGTGTGGCACAAACTGAGATGTGTTTAATTTTCTTAAATTTCTACAACAAGCGTGCAGACATCATTAACACTTGTTAGGATGACATTGGCTGAACTGCTTGTGCTGTTGCCCTGATTATTGCTAAGGCTTTAATTTCAGCAGTTCATTAACTACTACATTTCTCCCCAAATATTAATGATAATCATAATTATCACATTTATAATAATCCAAATCACTTTTTCTAATTTTACTTTTTTAGTTATTGATTTGAGAGAGAGATACGGAGAGAGAGAAACATAGATTTGTTGTTCTACTTATTTATGTATTCATTGGTTGTCTCTCATATGTTCATATGTTCCCTGACCAGGGATCAAAACAGTTTCCTTTGCATATCGGAACAATGCTGTATCCAACTGAGATACTGTGCCAGGGCTTCTTTTTCTAATTTTAAACAATTTTTTATTCTCCCAGGCAAAATATCTATGTCGGGGTTCTTTTTGTGTGTGTGTTTTTTGTTTTTTTTTTTACATTTTATTTATTTATTTTTCTAGAGAGGGGAAAAGTAGTAGAAAGGGAGGGAGGGAAACTTCAACGTGCAAGAGAAACATTTATAGGTTGCCTCTTACACACCCGTAACTAGGGACCTGGCCTGCAACCCAGGCATGTGCCCTGACTGGGAATCCAACCAGGGGTCTATCGGTTTGCAGGATGACACTCAGCCCACTGAGCCATACTAGTTAGTGCAAAACTTCTGGCTTTTACGAACAACCAAGCAACAGGAAAAATTTCATTTCTATATTCCATTCAATATAAGTGTTAGCTCAAATGTAATCTGTGTCATACAAAAAGAGTACTCAAAATATAATCCTAGAAGCAATTTAGGACAAAACTAACTCACCTGTAATTGCAAAGCTTCATGATTTTCTAATCCTTCCACAATTGGTGAAAATCGTTCTCTGTTATTTCTTTCTGCTGCTGTAGTTATAGCCCCTAAAAGTTTATCTAGACTACAGAGGAAAAAAATAGAAAACAAAATGAGAAATAGGTCTCACACAGACATTGTAAGTATGGGTATTCTTTTTCAGTTTTCCCTAATTTCTTCTGGGTGCTTGATCATCACAATTTAAAAATTATGTTCCTGCCTACATATTTCAACACATCAAATATTGAGAGCTTTAAATAATTTCAGGGGAACAAAATAAGATAAAATTCAATTTAAAAATCTCGAGGAAAATATTCTTTCTGGGTGACATTTTTGAACAGATACTTAATTGATAAGCATTCAAATGTAAAATTTCAGGTGTTGATATTTCATGTAACAGACATTAATTAATATCCCTTAGACACAGAATGGTAGCTACAACTATCACAAATTTATTCAAGTGTAACACAACTGTAATTTTATTTATTTTTTTCTGAATTTTACAAGAGTTTATTTGAGCCAAACTAATGACACATGGTAGGGAGTAAGACCTCAAATGCTCTCCTGGTTGTAATTTTATAATAAAATGCTGGAATGAGTATAATTTTTTAAAATAACTTAATAAGTTAAAATTCATTGAATATGTAACAAAAAATAATACCTGAAAGAGAATGCCTAGGTAATTAGAGAGGCATCTGTAATTACCTAGCACAAGAAACTTAGTTGCCTGAACAAAAATATTGAAGACTATCTCTTTAGTATAGTGTCTGAATCAAATTAAACTCTATGTACTCTTCCAAAACTATATCTGACATTATAATTAAATCACAAGTATAGTAGGTTAGGTTGTAGTATAAATGGATTAACTATTGAAAATTCTGTTTGAATAGAAAAATATTTCTTAGTTGTGCATAAACTAATATGTTCTATAAAACCTAAGAAAATCTTACTTCTGCATGTAAAAAAATGTAAACTCATTTATAGTTTATTCACATTGAGATAAGATTTAATACTATATAATGATAGTTTTGTTTAGTGTTTGTCTTTTGGTTTCTAAGGACACTAGGTAGCACTAGGCAACATCTCATTTTATTCTAGCAAGTATGAAAATGTAAATATATTAGAATATTCTTAAATTTCTGTGTAGGCCTGTTCTGATTTAAATTGAAATTACTACTAGCATAAGAGAATGTTCGGAAGACATTTTATTTCTGGACACTGTATTCTGTTCCAGTGATCTATGTACCTATTTTTATGCCAGTACCATTCTGTTTTGAAAACTATGGCTTTATAGTATAGTTTGATATTTAAGTAGTGTGGTTCCCCCAATTTTGTTTGTTCTTCTTTCTCAGGATCACTATTGCTAAGCAGGGCCTTTCGTGGTCCAAATAAATTTTTGAAATACTTGCTCTAGTTCTCTGAAATACATCACTGGATGTATTCTTGATAGGAATTTCTCTGAGTATGTACATTGCGTTGGGTAGTATGGACGTCTTAATGATGTTCATTCTTCCTATCCATGAACACAGAATGTACTTTCACTTATTTGTATCTTCTTCAATTTCTTTCTTCAGTGTCTCATAATTCTCCTAAGGCAGGTCTGTTACAACTTTTTTTATTCCTAGATTAGGTTCATTCCTAGGTATTTTATTCTTTTTGTGGCAATTGTGAATGGGATTGCTTTCTTAATTTCCCTTTCTGTTAGTTCATTTTTGGTATATGAAAATGCAACTGGTTTATATACGTGAATAGACACTTCTCCAAAGAGGACATGCAGGTGACCAACAGACATATGAAAAGATGCTGAATGTCACTAATCATCAGAGAAATGCAAATTAAAACCACAATGAAATATCACCTCTCCCCGGTCAGAGTGGCTATAATCAAGATATGAACAAACAACAAGTGCTACTGAGGATGTGGAGAAAAGGGAACCCTTTTTCCTCTATTGCTGGGAATGCAGACTGATGCACACAGTGTGGAAAGCAGTATGGAGATACCTCAAAAAATTAAAAATGGATCTGCTTTTTGACCAAGCAGTCCCACTGCTGGAACTATGGGGTCTGTCTGGAAAAAGCCAAGTCATTGTTAATATTAAAAGAACAGTTTGTGCAACATTGATGTAACCTGGCAGCCAAGGAGAATGGACTGGAATGCACATGTGTGAACAATGACAACTTCTTTTTACTAGTCAGTAGGGGCGGTAGATGCTATTGAGTGAGCATGTGTACTGTGTTGCCCTCACATACAGAATGACTGAATAGGGCAATGAATTCACATCAAATTTTGTGTTAAGTTTGAATACTCCTTGGCAGAAACTTTCGGGTGACTCAGAAGGCAGCAGCTATGGGCAACTGGTGATTGGCAGCTTCATCATGACAATGCACCCACTCATGCATTACTGTCTTGTGCAGAGATTTTGGGTGAAACATCAAATCACCCAGGTGCCTCAGCCCCACTCCAGCCCAGATATGACACCCTGTGACTTCTGGCTTTTCCCAAAACTAAAATCAGCTTTGAAAGGAAAGAGATTTTCACCATCGATGAGATTCAGGAAACTATGGCAGGGCAGCTTATGACAACTGGGAGAACTGTGTAAGGTCCCAAGGTGCCTACTTTGAGGGGACTGAGGCATCATTATCATATGTACAATGTTTCTTGTACCTGGTATCTTCTTCAATAAATCTCTATTTTTCATAGTACATGGCTGGATAACTTTTTGACAGGCCCTGTATATCCAAAGGAACTGAAAACATTAATCCAAAAAACCATAAGCACCCATATGTTCATTGCAGCATTAGAGTCACCAAGATATGGAAGCAGCCCAAGTGTCCATCAGTAGATGAGTGAATAAATCCACTATGGGACATTTATAGGATGGAATACCACTCAGTTATAAAAAAGAAGAGAATTTTACCCTTTGCGACAGCATGGATGGACCTGGAGAACATTATGTTGGGTGAAATAAGCCAGTCAGAGAAAGACAAGTACCATACAATTTCACTCATCTATGGAATCTGATGAACAAACTGAACTAACTAGCAAAATACAGACAGACTCATAGATGTAGAGCAGGATGACAGCTAAGGTGGGGTAGGTTAGGGAGTGGAGGAATTGAGCAAACAGGAGAAAGGAGAAAGGAGAAAGGACTCATGCATGTGGTCAGCAGCATGGTGATTGTGTGGGGGAGAGGGGTATAGAGGGACTAAATGGTAATGGAAAAATATAATAAAAAATAAAAAAACAATTAAAAAAAGAAGAAACTGTTTAGTCCATGTTCTTAATATTTCATTCTTTATCACAACAGTTTATTATTAACTAGACATATTATTGACATCAAATCTAAAATTTTGCTTCTAATTCAATATGTTTTTCCACAAGACGGAATGATCTCATGCATGGTCAGCAATGACTTCCTAAAACTGGCATTTTTGCAAACATTTTGAAATATTGCCAACAGCCTTTTTGTTATTTTTTTCAATAGGTTAGTTTATTTTATTCTACAAATAATTGCTTTATCTTTCCCTTTACCATAGGCAGGTAAAGTAAAATAAAGCTATAAATAATAGTACAAAATAAATGCAACTAGTTAATTCAGTTAGTTCAAGAAGTCAAATTTTGTGATGTGAATGTGTGTAGAGGTTGTGTGTTGTGCAGAGGTAGGGGTGATTGTGTGTATGTATTTAGCCAAAATTACTCTGATTTTTGTCCTATATTTCTAGTAATTGCTTTACCTTCAGCTAGACAAAATTCTATTCATTCACTTTGAATCCAATTCGGAAGAATTTCCCATTAGGAGTCTATCTGTTTAAACCTATTTCTCAAAGAATCAAAAAGAGTTAAAATGTAAATAGATAAGATAAAAATGCTGCTGCTATTTCCCCTAAAATTCCACACCATTGTCATGCAAGTTATCTAAAGAAACAGCACAAAAGTAGGATTTGTTAATTTGTCAAGTGTCATTTTCCATGCAGTTAATATAATAACATAGAAATACTTACATGTTCTCTTCTCCAATAATGCAAATAGCAGAAAGTATTTTTACTATTTCAGTCATCATATTGGGTTGTTTGGGGTCAACTGCTCTTGCCAATAGTAAAAGACTCCTTTCATCTCCTAGAATCCTTTGTAATCCAAACTTAAAAAAAAAGAAAAGTACTTTCATTGAAGATGTCTTTGGAATATATCTTTAATTTTAAAAAGCAACTTGATAGTGATTTTCTAAAAACCCATACCTTCGCAATGAGGTTCTACCTAATTATATGAAGGTTCTTCAAACAAGCAGTTATTTGTCTTTGTTTTTCATTTGAAATGATTGCATATTAAGAGTTTTTGGCCCTTGATCAGAAATGTCCTCCATTAGTCTGCCTAAAAATTCCATAAACATTTGGGAGAAGTATGGGAACGATCAGTATTTCTTCAACAAAGAACATGTAAAGAACATACTGATACAATTTTCTAAAGTAATTCTACTTATGTCACGTGGTCTCCCTGAAGATATCTACAGTTCATGGATAAATCATCCAATATGTTTGTATGAAAAAATAAGTTGAACAAAAACGGTGAAATATTGAAAAGCTCTTTGTATACTATGTGCCAGTTTAAGCAATAAACCTCTGTACAGGTGTTCCTACACCTTCTCTCTGTTATCCTCCCCCTTTCAGACAGCTGTGCTGCATTCCAAAAGTTATGAACCCAAAGAAATGGCACCTGGATTTCACTAAGTGTCACATCCAACTAGGCAGAGAAGACACAATTTTCATTTATTTTCTAGTCTTTAATATGTGTGTGTAAGTGCACATTATAAGAATGAATAGGTAAAGAAATTTTAAAGAAAACCCAAAACTTGGGCTTTCACTACAGTAAGAAGTTAATATTTTCTTTGATCTTTTTCCCACAAAGTATTTCTTCTATTTCTTATGAAATATGTTTGCTTATTCTTAAAGTTTAATGGCAAAATCTGACAACATTTCATCTGAGCAAAATTGCCATTTCAAGTTAACCTTTAGTTAAGTACCAAGCATATAAATATTTTCATAGTTGCTAATTTAACTTCTAAAGAGAATTCATGGGGAAAAATAACTAAAGCTCTTAAATGTGACTTTACCAGAGGTCATAATAAATAAGGAAATACACAGAAAAAAAAAGCCAAAAAAAAAAAAAAGTAATGGAAGAGACAAAATTTAAAAGAAGCAAAGAAAATGGAAGGGATATGTATGTATAAAGGTGGCCTGTAGATAATAAATAGTAAGAAAAATAAGTGAAAAACACAGGTGTAAAACTGAGAGATCTGTGATTACCATGCAATTACCAAACTTAAAATAACAATTTAAAAATCAATGAGACTGAGAGTGAAATCATTTAAATTTTCAAATGTCCACTTATTGTTGAAAAGTATTTTCTAATATGTGGAGAAACGCTGAAAATAAAAATGAAGATATGAGAAATGATGAAAAAACCATAAATCTAAACATCCGAGCAATATTACAGCAAAGGAAGTTAAGAAGCAATGGATAGCTTTTTATGATCCTTTTCCTACATGCAATGTATAAGGAAAAATACTTTTTGATGTAGGTAATATAAACTCTTTCGGGCCAACGAATTTGATGTTTAAGTCATTTCAGATGAAAATTTCATTCTTTGATTATGACAATTTATTTCAACATGAAACAGATATATCACTGTATATTTTTATTTTGAATACATAGTTTAGGCCTACTCTTTCATATACCTCTAATTTAAAAGATCCACTACTTATTCACGTTCTCAGCCTTTATGTGCAAGACAATAACATGCTCTTAACTAAAGCTTAACTTTAGTTCAAAATAATCTAAGTCAAACCATCATGTTTATATGGAAAAATAATACAATAATTAATAAATAATAATGCAACAATAAGCTGTGTTTTACATACTCACAACAGTAAACCTACTTTTGCTCCACCCTGTATATACATACCTACGTATACTCTCATATACTTATGAAAACCTTTGCAGATTACTTAGACAATCTTACTGCATTGGTTATTAATAACTATATTTCACATTTGGCAAATTTTTGTTTACTGTTATAATTACTTATCTCTATTAATAGTTGAGATTATTAAAGCACCATCTAAAGGGAATTATGTAATTAGTGAATTAGTGTTATTTTACCTATAGAAATATAGAGCAAATCATTTCTAAGACAGTAACAAAAGACTTCATAGAAAAAATAACGATAACTTCATAACCTGAGCAAAGACTACTTTGAAAAGTCCATGTCTAGACTATTTCATTGAGTCCCTTGCAATGCAAAAAAAAAAAGCAAAAAAATGCATTATTTTTCAGAAATGTCTTCTACGTACGCTAACATTAACTGAACACAAAATAAAGAGAAATCTTAACCTTATTATGTTCTTAGTGAATAAGTCAAGCCATGGCTTTGAATTTTCCTTTTCAAAGAATAAAAACACTCCCTAAAAAAATGGTATTCAACATGTGACATTTAAATTTTCCTTCTACCACAAAAGATACAAAACAGTATTATCCAATTTGGGAATAATACTTATATGTTTCCATGATTGCTAAAGCCTACCAATAAATATTTTGTGAAGCAAAATATATTTTAAATAGTATTTAAATGAAACATGATGATTTGCATCATAAAGACCCTTTTGTAAACTGAGTAAGCACACACTATTTTGAGTTTTTCATACTTTCATACTGTTGGGCAAGTTCTCACCTTTTGTGACAGAAGCAGATATAAACACTACTTACCTTATTATTCATAAATGCTTTGAGGCACTGAATAAGTTTATACTGATTCTTCTTGTCGATATTTTCTTGCCTGAATTAAAAAAAAAACACATATTATGTTGTGCCTAAACATTTCCCCTTTGGAGATTTTTTTTCATGTCTATTCTTACTGTTTCTTGTCCAGAAGCTTTTCCAGCACATCCAGTAAGAGTCCAAGACCTTCATGGCCAAAGTTGTTAACCCAGCTATGAAAAAACAAACAAAAATATGCATAAGTATGTTTGCATATTGAAAACATGAAGTATCTAAAATGACATTTTCAAATATGATAATCCTGCCTTTATATTGCTTGTCATTCTTTTTTCTATTCCAGTTGCTTCATGCGTCTTCTGTGAGGATGACTCAAGATCTTTACCTCAATTTCAGACTGCTCTTCAGGTTTTAGATTGTCCATTCCATAACCTTGCCTTGGTTGTTTTACCCGCAACATATATTTAAACCTGAATTTATAAGCTAAATTTACCTTCCTCTGTGTCACTGCTTCCCTAAACTGACATCTCTTCCATTCTTCCATATTATGTTAATAACACAACTATTCTTTTAATCATTCAGACTTCAAATACTGGCATAATATTTGACCCCCTATTTCTTTGACCTTTTCATTTATTCTGTTCATTTATTCAATAAATATTTATTGAGTGCTTATGAAGCACCAGCATGTTCTAATTGATAGAGATGTAACGGGCAACATAACTAAGCCCTTACCCTCATATAGTTTACCATCTCAAAAGAGGGAGGCAGATGTTAAACACATAAATAAATGATAAAATGTCACTGCGTTGGTGCTATGAACAAAAATAAAGCTTGGTAAATGCAATAAGAAGTGACAACATGTTATCTTTTAATGTGTGGTAAGGAAAAATTCTTTGATAAGGTAGTATTTAGGCAGAGCCTTGAAGGAAATGAGGACTTCCCCAGTACAGAGCATACACACAAATCAGGTACTGGTGGTGGTTAGTGTGCTTGGAAAGTTCCAGGAACTGCGAGGAGACCTGTATGGGTAGGGCTGGATAAGGGGGCTTGGGTGAACAGCAGGAGATAAGTCCTGTGTGTGGTAGAAGGTTAAAAGACTGATCCCATAGAGCTTCCTTTGACTTTTGTTATCCAGTCATGCATATTCTGTTCTAGAATGATGTCCACACATGCCTCGCCCTCCTTTCCACGGTCTCTACTAACGTTCTAGTTTGGCTCTAGTTAACTTTCCTTTAATATGCCAGGAGTCTCCCAACTAGGTCTCTGCACCTTCATTTGTTCTTTTATTCATTTTACAAAATACCACAGTAGATTGTATTTAACCAGTCTCCTGCCCAAACTTTTCCTTTGGACCACCAAACACATTTCAAATCTGGATTCTGATCTAGTAGCAATCTACCTTTACAGCCTCAGGCCTTATACCACATGTTCCAGTAAAAATCAAATTACCTTTCCTGACATCCTTCCTGCACTTCCCTGCATTATTTAATGTATGGTTCTTTCCAGAAGGTAGCCCCAACTTCATCTCTCCAAACCCTTCAAGTCTCAAATTGACTGTCAATTCCTCCATAATTTTTTTCTCATAAGCCTTCCATCCAAATATGTTATTTTTCCTTTGAACAACCATGTATATTTATCTTTTATTAGTTAGTAATGCAATTCTTGTCACATGTGCCTTATGCACCTTTCTGTATTAAAAGTTCTCTGAAGACAGTTATATTATCTCATTTATCTTCCTGTCTTCCATAATACTTAGCATAGTAGCTTACAGATAGTCAACACTTAACAAACATTTGCTAATTCAAATGTAAATAAACTTAGTGATTTCTGTGATTAAGAGAATTAGCACTCTCATATTGCCCAAGAACTTCACAAATATAAACAGCAGACACATATGAAGCAAAAATTAAAATCTATACATATTTAAAACATGACTATATTTCTATTTCACAGCCTTTAAACTACATTCCATGTCTAACTAATGTGAAGCTTATCAGCAGCATAGAGACCTAAATTTCTAAGAAAACATCAGATCACTGAAAATAAATTTAAAACATAGCTCAACAATTCAGAACCAATCACATCCGCAATATGTACAGGAGCTCATTTTAAACAAATGCTGCTTTAATTTTCACAATGCAAATGAGAAAATATCAATATAGCATTGTAATGACAATTGGCAGCAAGCTACTATTCAGTTGAGGCATGTAATCAACCAGTACAATGAGCTATTTTCTCTAAAGACTCTTCATAATCAGTAGGGTAGTGATGGAAGGATAAAAGTTCATCAGCTCTAAGCATAATATATCATATTGAATCTATCACAGAGTGAAATCAGCAGATATTACTACAGTACAATATGCCCTACAGCAACCTTAAAATAATAGGAATTCTGAACTAGTTTATATATACAACTCTCAGTATCTGCTCTGGCATTTGGAAAGACAAAATAATCTATGATTTCCTTAAATTCAACACTTACACATTGTATTTAAGATTCTAAATTTTACTTCTATTCTTTTTCACCTAGTACTATTAAATTAGGGTGATTACTTCCTGTATCAAAAGAATTATCTGATACAAGAGCGCTTGAAATCAGTCACCCACTTACACATCGCAGACTGCTTCAAATTGTACAGTTTATAGTACTTTCACTTCACTCCGTGAAAATTATTATTGGTCTAAAAAAATAGGGTACAATCACAAAACTTAAGTGTGAAGAGGAAGGCCTATGTAATGCAAACTAGGCAGTGAGAAGTCTTAATTAAGACTATTTTAGACCAATGTACAGAGGAGGCCTGGTTAAAATCCTCAAAACTTTTATAGTGAATGGGAGTACAAAAGGTGCCTGTTGCTAGACAGATACAATGATGATGTAGCATGACAACAACACTCAAGAAGTTAAAAAAAAGGTGGGGCAGCTAGATATACCGTTTTTTTTCCTTTTTTCTTGCCAGCACCATTTCTCAGTCTTTCAGGTATCAAATATTTTGTGGACTCTAGCCAAACACTATTTTCTCTCACTCTCTTCTCCCCACCCCCGTCCCATAAGCAGTTTACAAACAAATGTTGGCTACTGTAGTTAGGCAGGAATTTTGATAATGTAACACAAGAAATAAGCATAAATCAATGGTTCTCAAGGTGTATGTCCCAAACCATCAACATCATGTGGGAACTCATTAGAAATACAAATTCTTGGACCCCAAAATTTGTGTTTTAACTGCTCCTTCAGGTGACTCTGATGCTCAGGTTTGAGAACAGCTGATGTAGTACAATGGTTTGCTAACAAGTAGAAGAGTCTTTCTTAGGGAACACTGAGGCTAGAAACTCAAGATTCCTTTATATACCCTCCTAACCATACTGATCACTCCCGCTGCTACAGGACAGAGAGCCAGAATTCAGCTGAACCAAGTATATTCATATATTTTACAGAGTACGCAAATTCTAGTTCTGAGTTATTCAGTATTAACTGGAATATCTAGAAATACAAAAAAAAAAAAAAAACAAAGCAAAACAAAACAAACAAACAAACAAAAAACAGTTCATGGCTCAATTTAAAATCTGGCTCCAAGACTGCAGATACGGAAAAATACAGACATAAATTTTCTGCCCTGACTGGTGTGGCTCTGTAGGTTGGGCCCGTCCTGCAAACTGAAAGGTCACTGGTTCGATTCCCGGTCAGGGCACATGTCTGGGTTGTGGGTTAGGTCCCCACTTGGGGATGTGCAAGAGGTAACCAATTGATGTTTCTCTCGCACACTGATGTTTCTCTCCCTGTTTTTCTCCTTCCCTCCCCCTCTCTCTAAAAATAAATAAAATCTTTGAAAAATAGACATAAATTTTCTGCAGTACCTCAACTCTGAAACAAGAAATTACAATTTATCATGGTCCCTAAATTTATAAGGGACAAAGAAGAAGCTGGGGAATGCTAAACAACCAAAGAGAAGAAAAAATGGGGGAGAGGAATGATCTCTCATAATTTTCATAACTACTCTGAAACATGTTTTTCTGATATGATTTGCATATAGTAAAATTCATTGTTTCAACATATGCATAGTCACACAACTTCCCAGACAAACGAGATATGCAACATTTCCATCACTCCAAAATATTCCCTGGTATTCCTTTCCAGTCAATCCCCTTTCCCTAATCCCAGCTCTGTGACAATCACTTATCTGATTCGTGTCCCTATATAGTTTTGCTGTTTTCTAGAATGTCATTAGAAATTGAATCAAACAGTGTGTGGGAATTTGTGTCTGGCTTCCTTCACTTAGCATACATATTATGACATTCAACCATTTTGCTGCATGCATCAGTAGTCTATTCCTTTTTATTGTATGGCTATACCACAATTTATTTATACGTTCAGTTGATAAACATCTAGATGTTTCCATGTTTTGATGATGATGAATAAAGCTGATACATATATTTGCACGAAAATATTTGTGTAAGCATGTTTTCATTTGCTTGGAAAAATAACAAGGAGTGGAATTGCTGGGTCTTATGATAACTGTATAATTTTTACAAAATGGCTTTCCAAAATGGCATTCCTTCAGCAAAGTGTTAATAGTTCTGGATGCTCCGAATCCTTTCTGGCACTTAATATTGTCAATCTTTTTAACTTGAACCATTCTGAAAACTGTTTTCAGATAGATAAACTGAGAAGCAGTTAAGTAACTTGCCAAACACCACTCAAAATTATCATTTCTAGGATGCACACCCAGGTCTGACTTCAAAGCTCATGTTTATTTTAATCATACTATTTGAAATTACGAACAGGACCATCATACAATTTTCTATAACAACATCTGGCTAATGGCTACACCAATAACTCACTGAAGAAGAATAACTGGTTGTTCAAAACTGCGTTGACCTTATATCTATATTTCTATGTCTATACATGCAAATATATGTTTTTGTATTATCTGACAGTTCACTTCATTCTTTCAGATGTAATGAGTACATTTCATTCCATATTTCTATTATGTTTTAAAGTCCTAAGTTTCATAATAAATCTACCAAAAAAGATACCTGAAAATTCCAAATACAACTTCCGATCAAGATTTAGGTAAGGGAGCTTATCAGAATAGAGCCAGAAGATAGCTTATTCTTTTTTCTTAATAGCATACATAACCCACAATCTCATTTTTAGGTATTAACTTATTGGTGATTTCGTACTATCAAGTTACCTGAATTAAAGACTTTTCTTGAATGATACACATCTATGGTAGTATTTGACAAGTAGCTACCACTTGCTAGGTGACCAAGTGGAACAAATGAACAACCCAAACAAAAGCAACAGAAAGATCAGTCTGGATGATTAATGTATGAGTGAGCAAGAAGGTAGGATTGGATCTGAAAACTGAAAAGGAAGCCAGGAAGATTATCTAGGCAATAAGAGGAACTGACCCACAGTTAAACAGTGTTTTCTGAGCTGAGGTACAAATGGCTTGGCTATGTCTATCAGGCAGTCCAACATCTGGTACATTGCTAAAGAAGTTAAAAATTAAAGACTTCTCCTAAGTTTATTCAAAGTTTATGAAAAATATCACTCCATCTATCGACAAAATGCTCTATGAGACAACACGGTGGCATGGTTAAGTGCATGTGCTTCAGAAGGAGACAGATCTAGGTTCCAATCTCATCTTTATCATTATGTTAGCTGTGTTATTTTTGATCAGTTACTTAAACCCTCTAAGCTTGCTTTTTCATCTTCAAAATAAGGATGCTAACAGTACCTATACTCCATAATGTTTTTGTGACTACTAAATGAAATAATGCCTGTGAAAGAGCACAATGAAGCCTTCTTAAATCATTTTTGAAAACATTAAAAACCAAAAATGCAAATGCTCTTTGAATCTTCTAGTCCAAAATGTAGTGTGAATTTTAGTCATGAAGACTACTTTTCAATAATATTAATACTTAATAACATGTTATTCATGTATTGAAAAATATTTTGACATATGAAATATGCAGAAGAATCTAAACAGATACTAGGCTCCTTCAATAGATAATTTATATAGTTGGTACTCACATTACCTTTTGTGTTTCAGCTTGTTACTATTCTACTTTGTATATTTATTTTTCACTATATTTAGAGCTCACCAGTTCATTGGAATAGACATAGAATTTACAATGGTGGGAGGGGATAGGGGATGTGCTGAGAGTGAGTCTGTTTACCATTCATGCATAATCCTGACAGAAAAAATAATATCAAAATTATCTAAAAATAAAAATTAAGTTTTTAAAACAAATCTATCCTGAGCCTTCAGAACTTCTGAGGTCATTTTTTTTAACTGATAGTCAATTTATTTAAGGTTCATTTAAGCATCTACAATGGTGACTACAATCTCCTGGTTCCATGCTGACGGAAGTAATCTGTTTAACAATCTCAGAAGGAATGAACAAGTCAATGAGTCGCTTGTGGAACCTCATGTGAAAAGGATCTCAAGTCTTAGAACTTTTCCCATGGGGAGTTCTCCTTGTAATGATTCTCAGAGTCTTGGTAGGCATCTGAACTTGTCCTTTTACTTCGGGATTCTTTTCCTTTGCGCCTCTGAGCAAGACAGCACACACGTTCTCCAAAGACTTGACACTGCAGCTGGTTAGGGTAATTCTAATTCAGAGAATCACCATCTCTGGTTCCACAGGTGTCTTTCGGTATCTTTAAAAAACATGGCTGCAGTTTGGCTCCCTGATCAACTTATTCCTGGCAAGAGCAAGCAATAGTGACTGCAAACAGCGGTGAGCCCAGGAGCAGGAGTGGGCAGAGCAGAACTCTCCAGACATGTCTTCTGCAAAATGGAGGTCATTATTTTTAAAGGGCCCACTTGTACTCATCACAACAATCAAAGGGAAAAAATCTTATGTTTAATCAAAGTATCAGAGGATTCAATAAACACTAAGTCCATGAAAAACAAGATTCTCTGCTCTCTAGTTCTCTGGGGCAGAACAAAATGAGGGAAAGTCTATAAATGTACCTATTGAGCAAGGGAATGAAGGTTCTTTTCCCTCATGTGTACATGTAAAGGAAAACCCTTCACAGTTTCCCAAAACTTCAACCTTTCAGTCAAAAATTGGAGATTCAGATACTGAATTATTTAGTTACAACTCATGAAAATATAACTTAAAATCAATCACAGAGTGGACAATGAGTTTGGTATACTACACAATACAGACATAACAGGAAATATTGACTGTGTGTACATTTATGATTTGATTGTCTGGATTCCCAACTATTTTTCCAAAGGGTTAAGGTTAAAATTATAAAGTTCTATCATGAGTCCCAAAAGCTATAAATGCAATTTATCTTGGGTATAGCAAACCGATAATTAGTCATGTCATCCCTTTATCACTGTGCACTCCTAAAGGCTAGTATAGAAGGTCATGCGCTCTGTACAAAGGATTTTATTTCCCTCTAATGGTGTTCTATTCCCATGTGTAATCTCATACTGCAACCCAAATCATGGGTACATGAAATAAAATAAAAAACAAATAGTTCAGGGCTTCTTGAAAGAATTCAGAAAGTTGATAAAATTATAAAATGTGAAACAACTAATTCAAACTGTTGAGAAGACTTTAAAGATGACTACAAATGGTGCATACATGTTTTATTAAATAGCAGGAAAACACCTTATTTACATACTAATGCTCCCAATGTGATGTTTTTCAATTCAATTAAAACCAAACTTCAGTTATATGCATTTGTAGGACAAAAGGGTGCTCCAGGTAATTACAAGAAATGTACAACCAAATGTTAACACTATCAACATTCAGTCCATGGTCCAGAATCACGAAACAATAGCCAAGAAAATATTTTCAGCCTTTTAAAAATAATTTGTTCAGCTAAATCAACTTCACAGATAATTCCATTATCAATGTACACATCCACTAAAAAATAAAATGTTAAAAACAAGACAACATGGATCTGTATATGCTATGATTGCCTCGGTCTTAGTCCAATAAAAACATATATATCTTGATGATATTAACTCTTCCAATCATTGAACGTGGTATATGGTTCCATTTATTTGTGTCTTCCTTAATTTCTTTCTTCAGTGTTGTGTAGTTTTCTGAGTACAGATCTTTTACCTCCTTGGTTAGGTTTATCCTAAGTATTTTTTCTTGTTGCTATAGCAAATGGGATTTTTTCCTGATTTCTGATTCTGATATTTCATTGTTGGTGTACAAAACTGCCTTCAATTCCTGAGTATTGATTTTGTATCTTGCTGTTTTGCCAAATTCGCTTATTATTAGCTTAAGTAGTTTTTTGGTGCGGTCTACTGGGTTTTCTATGTACACTATCATATCTGCAAACAATGACAGTTACACTTCCTTCTTTCTAATTTGTATGCCTTTTATTTCTTTTTATTGTCCGATTCCTGTGACTAGGACTTCCAATACTATGTTGAATAGAAGTGGTGAAAGTGGATCCCAGTCTTGTTCCTGATCTTAGTGGGCAAAGGACCTGAACAGACACTTCTCCAAGGAGGACATACACACGGCCTGGAGATATATGAAAGGATGCTCAGCATCACTAGCCATCAGGGAGATGTAAATTAAAACCACAAGATACCACTTTACACCAGTCAGAATGGACATCATAAACATATCAACAAACAAGTGCTGGTGAGGATGTGGAGAAAAGGGAACCCTAGTACACTGTTGGTGGGAATGCAGACTGGTGCAGCCACTAGGGAAAACAGTTTGGAATTTCCTCAAAAAACTAAAAATGCAACTGCCTTTTGACTCAGCAATTCCACTCCTGGGATTATACCCTAAGGATCCTGAAATACCAATTGAAAAGAACTTACACACCCCAATGTTCATAGCAGCACAATTTACAAGTGCCCACCAGTAAATGAGTGGATCAAAAAACTGTGGTGCACTTACACAGTGGAATACTATGCAGCAAAAATGAAGAAGGAACTCCTACCCCTCGCAGCAGCATGGATGGAACTGGACAGAATTATACTAAGTGAAATAAGCCAGGTGGTGAAAGGCAAATACCATATGATCTCACCTATAAGTGGAGCCCAATCAACGAAACAAACAAGCGAGCAAAATATAACCAGAGACCTGGAAATAAGGAACAAACTGACAATAACCAGAGGGGAGGGTAAAGGTGGATAACAGGGGAAAGAAGAGGAAGGGTCGTTAAAGAACATTTATAAAGGACCCATGGACAAAGCCAAAGTGGGGGTAGGATTGAGGGTGGGAGGTGGTGAAGAGTGGGGGGTGAGAATGGAGACAACTGTACTTGAACAATAATAAGAAATAAAAACATATATATCTACTCAAGTCTGTGAACATGAAAGTAAACACAACTGCATGGACATTTGAATGTCCTTGGAAACTATTCATCATAGTAGATTAATGCATGAACTATTTCTGACCAATGAAGTTATTTATTATATTTAATACTGCCATTTCCAGACATTTGTGTATATTCCTTTGAAGCAGGACATTCAGTTTCTACTTATTTCACCCAATTCACAGAAAGGCTGAATATGTCAATTTTCCAGCTCTGCTTCTCAGTGGTTTTGACTCCATTGTTGAGAAAGATAGATTAAAATGTCCTTAGAAAAAACCAAAGAGGAAATTCCACCTTTCTATCTATACTCTTGTTATTTGCTAAAAAAGGGTTTTATCTGGCTACATTTCTTCTCCCCATCAGGTATCATTGGAAAGATCCTGCTGTTTCATACTACTCACACATTTTTAAGACTTCCTCACAAAGAGGAAATGTGTGCTCTTTCTAGCTGTTCATATAATAAAAAAATGCCTCTTACATAGTCACAAATTGTGAATGCCTGATTACACATAAAAATCTCTGGAGGGCAATAGCTGAAGTAAAAATGCTGTCTCAAAAGATACAGTTCCTTATTTATTAAAATCAATTTCTTAAGCTCTCAAAACTACTTTGGAAACAGTCGAAATGGCTCAAGTCCAAGTCTTTCAAAATGTCCAACAGGCTACAGAAAAACTATTTTCCTCTCTTGTGCTCCTTTAAACATTATTGTTAGAAAAGTTTAAGAGGTTCCTAGTCATACTGTAAATTTACTGCATAGCTTTGAGGTTGTGAATATAATTATGATAGCATACTATCTAAATAGATATCTAAATACATCCAATTTCTTGTAGTTTAGTGGAATTTTGTTAAAATGAAACTACTCCAAGAAATCACATTCCTAATCTGTAAACACTAAAAATGAAACAGAGCTGACATCAAGTTTGTGTTGTGAATAAGGTAACAGGTTCTTTGAATGCAAGGAGGAAATCAGAGGCATTAGAAAATACCACCCATGAATTTCCTTTTTTCCTATACCAATTTGCATGTTGTACTGTCTGATTCTGATGGACAGCAGAGAAATTAAGAATTTCCTTTCACAGTAACATGGGCAAGGAGAGTTGGAGGGTAATTACTATTTGATGACTGAACAACAGAAATGCAACAGTCCTTCTCCCCTACCAGGTGCAGTTCCAAAAACATACAATTAAAGGCTTATTATAGAATGCGATAGACACATATACAAAGATCAAGGAAATTTAATGCTCACAAATATTTTTAGTACAGAATAACTACAACCAAACCAAAAAGAAGCATTTCTTTGAATCCTCATTGTGTATGCAAAAAATCTCAGCAAGTCCAAAAGTTTTATTGTCTCAGAATATGGTATGTAAAATTATTCGGTATTGTTCTGGTTTATTTTTATATAATATTTTTAAGTCTCTTCCTCTAAAACTTAAAAAGATACAATGGAAATTATGTATGTGTCTGTGTGCACATACATGCACCCTTAACCATAGTTATTATTTTTTTTAGATTTTATTTATTTTATTTTTAGGCAGAGGGGAAGGGAGGGAGAAAGAGACGGAAACATCAGTGTGTGGTTGTCTCTCACATGCCTCCTACTGAGCACCTGGCTAGCAACCCAGGCATGTGCCCTGACTGGGGAATAGAACCAATGGCCCTCTGGTTTGCAGCCCGGCACTCAATCCACTGAGCCACACCAGCCAGGGCATCAAGGAGGTTTTTTATTATTATTATTTATTATTAATTATATCATCAAGGCAAGGGAAACTTTAGATAATAATAACATGGGAGATGTCCAAAAATATTCTCTTTCTGCTTCCCATATACAATTAAACAAAACAGCTTCTTTTTCAGCACAGATACAGAGACCTATCATACTGCAATTCATTATTATGGATTGTAGACACACAAATGAAATACAGATCTACAGGCATTCACTTCAAAAAATTTTCAAAAAATTTTGGTGGCTATACCAGCTGGGCAGCAATTGTTAGTTGATATATGGCCTCACACAAAATACAACTATTATGAGGCACCTATACAAATAGAGCCATTCAAGTTTATTGAGAATAATAGTCTGAGGTTTACAAATATGTAAAGAATAAACAGCATGCTATGAACAACCAATGGGTCAAGGAAGAAACTGAGGAAACTAAAAAATGCCTTGAGAAAAATAAAAAAAAATTGAAATACCATATAGCAGAAGTTATGGGATACAGAAAAAGGAGGTCTAGTAGGGAAATTCATACTGATAAATGCCTAACACACATGGGTGCGCACGCGCACACACACGCACTCACACACACAATGAAGGGTCTCAAATAAACAACCTAACTTTACACCTCACAAAACTAGAAAAAAAAAGGAACAAGCAAAGCCCAGTAGGTAAAACAAAAAAAGAACAAAAATAAAGATTAGAGCCAAAATAGAGACTAAAAAAGAAAATACAAAAAAATCAATACAACTAAGAGCTGTTTCTTTTGAAAGATAAAATTATCAAACCTATAGCTAGATTCACCAAAAAGGAAAAAAAAAAAGAAAAGGAAAAAGAAGAGAGAGGATGCAAACAAAATCAGATAAAAGAAAATATATTACAACTGATAACACAGAAATAAAAAGAATCATAAGGGACTACTATGAATAATTTTACACTAATAAATTGAACAAACTAGAATGAGTAAATTCCCAGAAACATACAATCTACCAAAACTGAATCATGATGAAACAGAAAATCTGAACATACATATCAGTAGTAAGGAGATGCAACCAGTAATCAAAAAAAGCCACAAGAAACAAAAGTCCAGGACTAGATGGTTTTGTTAGTGAATTCTATCAAACATTAAAAGAATACCAAAACTTCTCAAACACTTCCAAAAAAATAGAAGAGGAGGAAACTATTCCAAACTCATTTTACAAGGTCAGCATTAGGCTGAAACAAAAATCAAACAAGGATGCCACAAGAAAAGAAAATATCCCCGATGAACATAGATTCAAAGGTTATCAACAAAATATTAGCAAACAAATTTTAACAATACATTAAGAGAATCATACACCATGATCAAGTGGAATTTAGTCCAGGTATGCAAGGATGATTCAACATCCACAAATCAATCAAAGTGATACACTGTATTAACAAAATAAAGGATAAAAAACATAGCACCATATCAATTGATGCAGAAAAAAAGCATTTGACAAATTTCAACATTCGTTTATGACAAAAACTCTCAACAATGCATGCATGTATAGAGAAAACATACCTCAGCATAATACAAGTCCTATATGACAAGCCAACAGTTAACATGCTCAATGGTGAAAAGCTGAAAGCTTTACTTTTAAAATCAGCAATAAGACAAGAATGCCCACTCTCACTGCTTCTATTCAACATAATATTGAAAGTCCTAACCATGGCAATTAGTCAAGAAAAACATTAAAAGGTATCTAAATTGAACAGGGAGAGGTAAAACTGTCACTATTTTTAGATAACATGATAGTATATAAAGAAACCCCTAAAGACTGCATCAAAAAATTCTTAGAATTAACAAATTCAGTAAAATTGCAAGATTTAAAATGAAAATGCAAAGATCTGTTGCATTTTATACATTAATAATAAACTATCAGAGAGAGAAATTAGGAAAGCAATCCCATTTACAATTGCATCAAATAGAATAACATAGCTAGCAATAAATTTCACCAAGAAGATAAAAGACCTGCATACTGAAAACTACAAACATTAATGGAAAAAAAACTGAAAAAGACACAAATAAATGGGAAGATATTCCCTGCTCATGGGCTGGAAGGATTTGTATTGTTAAAATGTCTTTACTCCCTAAAGCATTCTCTACAATGCAACTCTTATCAAAATCCAAAAGGCATTTTTCAGAGTAATAGGAAAAAATAATCCCAAAATTTGTGCAAAATGATTAAAGACCCTGATTAGCCAAAGCAATTTTGAAAAGAGAAAACAAAACTAGAGGCACCATTCTCCCTTATTTCCAATTATATTACAAAGCTGTAGTAATCAAGACTATGGTACTGGCATAAAAAATAGACATATAGATCAATGGAACAGAATAGAGAGCCCAGAAATAAACCTGTGCCTATATGGCCAATTAATTTACAATAAAGGAGCAAAGAACATACAATTGTGAAGGGACGGTCTCTTCAATAAGTGGTGTTGGGAATACTGGTCAGTGACATGCAAAAGAATGAAACCAGACCCTATCTTATACCATACCAAAAAAAAAAAATCAGATGACTGTAATAGTATCAATAAAATATATTTAAAAATTAACTCAAAATAGGTTAAATACATGAACTAATGACCTAAAGCTGTAAAATTCCTAGAAGAAAACAAAAGCAGTTAGTTCCTTCACATAGGTCTTGGTGATGACTTTTTTTAATTGGACATCAAAAACAAAGGTAAAAAAGCAAAACTAAACAAGTGGGACTACATCAAACTAAAAAACTTCTGCAGAGCCAAGGAAACCATCAACAAAATGAAAAAGCAACCTACTGAATAAGATAAGCTATTTTCAAATCATATATTGATGGTAGGTTAATATCCTAAATGTATAAAGAACTCATATAATTGAGAAGCCAAAACATTGATTTTAAAATGTGCAGAAGATCTAAATAGCCATTCTCCCGAAGAAGACATACAGAGGACAAACAGGTACATGAAAAGATGCTCAACATCATTAATCATCAAGAAAATTCAAACCAAAACCACAATGAGTATCACCTCACAACTGCTTAGACATGACTATACATCCTGTAAGAGTGGATATTAATAAAAAGACTAGAACTAACAAGTGTAGGCAAGGACGTTGAGAAAAGTTAACCCTTGTGCACTGCTTATGGAAATTAGTGAAGCCACTATGAAAACAGTATAGAAGTCCCTTAAAAATTAAAAATAGAACTATCATATGATCCAGCAATTCTACTTCTGGGTATTCATCTAAAGAATATGACAACACTAATTCAGAAAGATATATGCACCTTTATGTTAAATGCAGCATTATTTACAGTTACCAAGACATGGAAACAACGTAAGTGTCCATCGATAGTTGAATGGACACACATACACATAGACACACACACACACACACACACACACACTGAAAATTATTCAGCCATAAAATGGGGGGGGTGGATCTTGCAATTAGAAATGGATGGACCTTGAGGGTATTTCACTAAATATGTCGGACAGAGAAAGACAAATATATAATTTCCTTTATATGCACAATCTAAAATATGTATCGACAGATACATAGAGAGATAGAGGATAGATAGGTAGGTAGGTAGGTAGGTAGATTGATAGACAGACAGACAGACAGATAGATAGAGATCATAGATACAGAGAACAAATTAGTGGTTGCCACAGGTGGGGCTGAAGGTGGGAGAAATGGGTGAACAGTTCTTTTGTTTATTTGCTTGAATAAGGTCAATAAAAGAAAAAATATCAATACAAAACCCTAACTACAATGTAAAAGAGAAAGAAGAGAAAGCTAACTTAAAATTAAATACAGGTATACCTCATTTTATTGCACTCTGCTTTATTGTGCCTCACACATACTGCACTTTCATGAACACAAAGGCAAGACAGAATGAGCAAGAAGATTACCACTCTGAAGGTTCAGATGACGATTAGCATTTTTTAGCAATAAAGCATTTTAAATTCAGGCATCTTCATTGTTTTTGAGACATGATATTACTGCACACTTAACAGTCATTTATAACATTTATGTGATAACTTTTATATGCAATAGGAAACCAAAAAGTTTGTGTGACTTGCTTTATCACAATATTCACTTTATTGCAGTGGTCTGAAACCAAACCTGCCATATATCTGAGGTATGTCTGTAATAAGTTTTTCTATTTCTAAATGCTTGGACATGACTATATATACTAGAGGACTGAGTTAAATAGTCAATGCTTGCACCTATATATAAAATGCATGTATACATATACAATAACCATTCATATATCCATTCAGGACATATAGGTGACCTGAATTTCAAAAATGCATTGTTCTCAGTAAAACATTTTCTAAAACAGGAAATAATTATTTTTACAAATTTCTAAACATATATATATAAAACATATTCTTCCCTTGGAAAAAAATAAAGAAGATGGGCAAATGTAATGACCAAAGAGTGTCAAAGATGACTCCAAATCACATACATGGGGATCTGAGCCAAAACCATGAATAGATGGATGAGCTCTCTAAGATGAAGAATAATATATACAGTCTAAAATAGTTGACTACTATTATGTAATTTCAAATCTGTTGTGGGCTCACAAACTAAAAAGTCCAGGGTCGTTTATCTAGCATGCTGCTTATATCTCTGCAGTACTATTTGATCATTCATATTTATCTAGCATCCCTCACATCAATAGTTTCAGAAATTTCCAGTCACATATTCAAAGAATAAATATGCATATATAATTTGTTCTTATTTCTCAAAATTAATTCCTCTATAGCTGCCTGATATTAAGTTTATTACTCCAATTTTTCAAGATCATTTGAAAGAGTTGAGAAATGCATTAAAGTGAATGCTTGCACCAAACTACTGTCATCAGTAAATTTAGATACATGATTTCAATATGTAAAGACATTACTGTACTTTATAAACAATACCAAAATAACCAAAAATTACAAAAAGCTTACATAATAATAACTTGACACAGTACACAAAGCATTCTACTCCTGGGAGAGAATGATGAGCAAATAAACTGACAGAAAGTTTTTTTTTAAGGTACAAAATATGTCATAACGTCAAAGAGTAGCTGCAGGTAGATATTCCATACCACTTACATTATAAAATTATTTTCCATTTTAATTGATCCTTATAATGCTGACCTGAACACTACAAAATTCTTAAGCATTTCCATACTTTGTTTTTTAAAAGATTTTATTGATTTTATTTTTAGACAGGGGAAGGGAGGGAGAAGGAGAGGGAGAAAAACATCAATGTGTGGTTGCCTCTCGTGCACCCCCTACTGGGCACGTGGTCGGCAACCCAGTCATGTGCCCTGACTGGGAAATCGAACCGGCAACCCTTTGGTTCACAGGTCAATGCTCAATCCACTGAGCTATACCAGTCGGGCATTTCCATACTTTTAAAATCATTAGTGCTTCATACAGTTTTAGCACTGGATCCATTTCATGGTATTCTTACTCTTTGACAAATGTAAATTCACATATGAAAATTTATAATAACCTATTTTTTAAATCTTTTTAACAATCCAGTATAGCACTTGTTCTTCAATACTTTTTGATGAATGCGAAATGCATCAATTTAAGAAACGATCTCCGGAAAACTGTTTTGGAAATTGGTATCAAGGATGGTATAATACCACAGCACTGCCCCATAAAACAACTAGAGCAGTACTCAGTACTCAGGTAGTGCCTTCCAAAATAGAACTGGACTCAATCTGTGTATTTTTAGTAATAGCATATGCTGCAGAACAGACCTAAAAAATCAGACTGGGTTAATTCTGAGTATATGAAGGCTTGAGATTCTTATTCTTATGGTAGATCACTAAGCATCTCACTTGAAGTTAATTTAGATTTTAGAAGTACACTATAAGAGTGTGATGCCTTCTATATTCTGCCTTCCTGGATTCGATCTCAACAGACTTTCAGGTTCAAATTGCATGATGTGAGAGGCTGTACAACTATAGCTTTGCTGACCAGGTGGGAAGTCTCCCCAAATTACCTGTCCATTATCTAACACTAGATGAACCCCTGGTGTCATAAAGCAAACACTTATCTACTGCACACAGATCTTTCAATCTACCACAAAGCCTACCTGGAGGTGCTAGCTAGCATCTTTAATTGTGAATTTTCAGCTCTCCGCCTCCTATCAAAAGCCCAATTTAGATGACAAATATTCCAGGGGGAAAGCCTCAGGAACATTTCTCAAGTACATATTGGTAGTGGGTTAGATTACTGGAAGCTACATACCAGTACTATTACTCTGGCTCTTTGTAGAAACATTGCAAGTTTGATTTTTTTTTTTTTTAACTCAAGGTCCAATGGAGGAAATGGACATGCAAAGAAATCCTCGGTACTGTATGAAAAACTATCAAAAACTCACTCTACTGTTTTGTGCAATACCCTTCATTTAAGGAACAACAGCATAAAATTATATGATCTCAGAATTAGGAAGAATGCCCTTCCTAAAAAAATATATGCACCATCATTCATCAGATAATAGCTGTGTCTCTCAAATACTCAGACTATTCTCTCCCCTTGGATACATGGAAAATTGGAACTACAACACTTTATATATACTCAAATCATTACCTGGCATTGTCCTAGGCTTTTTGAAAAGTACCACCTTCCCTCCTTGTTACTTGGAGCTTGTATTTTCACCCTTTTTTTAGTGGTAGTGGGATACTTGCATTTCTTACTGTAAGCTGCAAGTGCTCTTAGTAATAGTCTCATAATGATAAAAGAAGTATGTAAAACTCCAGTATGTGCCCAAAACTTAAATTAATTGATTTAAATCAAAATAAAAATATTTCAAATGCCACATATGTATAAGCATTTTCTTCCCAAAACAAATTTTTAATACACTGAAAATGCAATGAAATGTATATAAAATGCTTTCAAATAAATGAAATTTAGTACTCTATTAAGGAATCCATTTAATTAGCAGTTTGCTTCTATTCTGAGAAATAATATTGGATATGCCTTAAAGTTGTGTTTTGAAGCTAAAATGATAATTAAAAAATTCAATGTCAATGTACATGGTACCAATGTAGCTAAAATGAGCATAGATATGGTTGTCGTTAATTCAAATTATTGCCCAAGATTTTAAGAAACCATAAAATTTAACATGAATTGTACTATTACACTAAATTTAGCATTGTCTATCTGATGTAAAAATGTTCTAGGGTCTTCTAAAACAATTTGTGCATTTAAAAGTTAAAGTGAACAAATTTAAAATACCAGTAGTAAACGACCCTGCTTTAAGTAACAGTGCCTTAAGAGATGTGTTCACAATTTTTAGTCGTTTTTTTTTGGTATATTTTACTGATTATGCTATTACAGTTGTCTCATTTTTTTCTCCCCTCTATCCCCTCCACCTTGCACCCCATCCCATGATCCCCAAGTCAACATTTTCCAGCCACCACTTTCCCCATCCCCACCCCTCCCCACCTCCCACCTTCCATCCCTCCCCCACCTGGCTTTGTCAATGGGTCCTTTATGCATGTTCCTTGATGATCCTTCTCATCCTTTCCCCTGTTTTCCCCCTCTCCCCTCCCCTCTGGTTACTGTCAGTTTGTTCTTTATTTCAATGTTGCTGGGTATATTTTGCTTGCTTTATTTTGTTGATTAGGTTCTGCTTATAGGGGAGATTATATGGTATCTGTCTTTCACTGTATGGCTTATTTCACTTAACATAATGCTCTGAAGTTCCATCCATGCTGTTGAAAAAGGCAGTAGCTCTTTCTTTCTTTCTTCTGCATAGTATTCCACTATGTAAATGTACCAATAAAGGCTATATACAAGAAACCTACATCCAACGTTATACTGAATGGGCAAAAACTAAAAGCTTTCCCACTAAGATCAGGAACAAGACAAGGATGTCCACTTTCACTTCTATTCAACATAGTATTTGAAGCCCTAGCCACAGCTACCATATAAGAAAAAGAAATAAAAGGCATCTAAGTTGGAAAGGAGAAAGTAAAACTGTCATTGTTTGCAGATGACATGACGGTATACACAGAAAGCCCTATAAGACTCCACCAAAAAACTGCTCAACCTAATAAGTGAATTTGGCAAAACAGCAGGATAGAAAGACAATATTCAGAAATCGAAGGCATTTTTGTACACCAACAATGAAATATCAGGAACAGAAACTAGGGAAAAGAACCCATTTACTATAGCTACAAGAAAAATAAAGTACCTAGGAATAACCTTAATCAAGGAGGTTAAAGACTTGTACTCAGAAAACAATTTCAAGTCTTGATCACTTTTCTTTATCAAAAAAAGTTGTCCTCATTATTCCGTTTTTCATAGGTAGGCCACTGCAAAATGTTCTAAGAATATTGATCTGCACCTACCTTTATATTAGTTTTCCAAGTAGTGTTGGTTCCTTTGAGAAGTTTTTACTAAGTTTAATACAAGTTTTTTAAGTAGATATTAACACCCATAATTAATAAAGTACTTTTTATTCCTAATTTGTATTATTGTGAAGAGTCAGAAATTTCATTATAATGATTATGTTAAATGCACATTTGTTAATACACAAGAAAATGTTTAAATCTAAAGGGAAGTTATAAAATATCAAGCAAAAAAAAGATATTCTAGAGGTAATGCAAGTAATTACACATATATAAACTCTAACGGATATTTTACCTGTTTGAGGAAGCTATCAGCACAGAAAGTGAATATACACACTAGGCCATGAGTTTGGCAGATCAATCACTAAGATTCCGAATAAAAAAGAAAAAAAATGCTAGTGGGGTAAAATACCCCTCAAGCTGTAAGGCAATTTTAGCAACAACTCCGCGAAGAATTCTATACAATCATAACTCTCTGATACTATTCTTCAAACCAGTATTTGCTGTTTTTGTCATGTGCTGAGAAGCCTTAGTCACAATGATTTATTGCTATACATTTCTTTGGATCTTCTTACAATGTATTGACAAATATTATATATCTTGTAATGGGTTGGCTGGGAATAAAATTGTCCAAACTCATTGGTCCTTTCTCAGCAGGCACTGTTTCCTTTCATAAACTTTAGTAAAGGAATATGAACAAAAATCTGTAAATAACATAGTCCTCATTCTAAAATACATGGGCCATGTTATGTGCAGAGTCTAATGCAATTTGTGATGGCAGAATGAGACTTATTTTATAGCCAAAATTCGTGGATTTTTAGGGTGTTAACAGAGTTGTAAACATTCAATTTCATTAATTCACCATGCAACAGTAAAAAGACCATTGCATAAAGCATACTACATTGTTTGTAGCTTATTACTATGGTTCAAATAAAACTAGCAGGTTACATTCCTATTTGGAGGAAGTTAGCTTCATTCTTTTTCTCTGATTACATCTTAAATGCATGGTCACAGTATAGTACCAGATTAATGCAAATTCATTCTCACTGCTGGAGAAGCACTGGTTGTTAATAATGGTGGGTCAATATTCACATCAAATCACACATTATTGTATACAAATGACACCATATCTGCCATTATGAAACGATAAGAGGGCAAGAGTGTCCCTTTCCCAGGGGAAGCTAAAATCTAAATATGAAAAGCAGACATACATGCATGAAAACATCACAGAGCATAAGCAAGTGCAGGTGAATATAAAGAGTATAAAATATCTGTTGAAGGAAATCTATAGTAAGGGAGTGATTTGGGATATACCAGTGAATGATTTATACAAGGAATTTTAAAATATTTACCTTTAGCAGAAAGTAATATAATGAAATGACTTTCTTAGAGCCTTTATCATCTGAGTGCTTAAATACCATATGAATTTAAAATTGACTCCATTTAATATTCTGAAATAATTGTGCTTTGAGAATGTTAAGTAAAGCTCTTAGTGTGTGTGTTTGTGTGTGCATGTTTAAATTTATTTATTATTTTAGTAGGGGTTGAACAGAAATAAACCAGTTAAAACTGTAATAGGGAAGGACACTAGCCATGAGAGGGCAAATGCTCAAGTTCTAATGAACATCAGGTTTGAAAAATAGTTATAAAACACATTTGGAAACTGCTTTCTTCAGTATTTCAAAGAAAATTATAAATACCTGTCTGGTATTGTTTACATATAATATTTATAAATGCAAGAAAATAATGGAATTCTAAGAAATCTTTCAGCCTTCCAGAGGAAAGCTTTTCTCAATTTTCAAAATCACTTCTAAACACTAATGTAGTTCCAATAACAAATGTAATAAGAATGGAACTAAACAAGCGAGAACATAAAACTTAGTAAGAAGGCTTCAATCTCATTTACATATGGCAAAATCGTAGCCAAGAAGTCACTCTCTGACTGGACTAAGGTCACAGAAAGTAAGTGATCTAGGACTAGAAATCAGATCTCATGACTGGTATTCTAGTGTGACTCTATCTTATAACAGGTTCTCTTTCAGAATGTAGAACTACAGAAAAATTTTCTTTATAAAGGGAATGAGGCCAACAAAATTTAATTTCATTAAGAAGTTATACATAAAAATAGGTCTAGAAGTAGTATATGATTCTACTTTTTAGAATACCCAGAACTAGTTAATGTTTTTACCTAGGCAAAATTTATCTTAATTTTGTTACTTCAAGGGTTTTAATGATAACTGTCCTCTGCATGATTGTAGTGGGTTGAATATCATCTACCTAGAAAGCAGAATATCACCTTATTTGGAAGTAGGGTATTTACAGGTATAATTAAGGGCAGAGATAACATCATACTGGATTAGGGTAAATCCTAAATCCAGTTAAAAGTCTTCTTATGCTAGACACAGAAAAGGCACACAGAGAGTAGAGAAGATATGACAAGGGAGACAGGTTTAGAATTACACTACCATAATCCAAAGACTGTTAGAAGCTGGAGGTAGCAAGGAAAGATCCTCGCCTAGAGCCTTAGGAGGGACCTTCAGGCCAAAACCTTGATATCATACTTCGGGCCACCTGAACTATAAGAGAATAAACTTTGTTGTTGTTGTTTTTTAAGTTACCCAGTTTATGGTAACTGTTATGGAAGTTCTAGGAAACTAAAACAATAATATTAAATGATTCTCATTGAATTTCAAGGATTATTTACTATTATATAAGCCACTATGCATTCAAGGTGCTTTATCCTTTTATAGACTGTTTTTCTTTTCTCTGTTTTCTGTGTAATTCCCTTCTTGTTATATAAACTATTCTCATTCTTGAGTCTATTCTTACACTGGTTTCCTCCTTTTCTGATTTTTTGTTGTTCATTTTGTTGTTTCATAGTTTTTGTTTGCTTATTAGTTTCAATACAAAAGGAAGACTATTCAGTTCTTTGCTGTGTGCTTGGTTTGATTACTTAATTTTTTGGTTTCTATGAGGGATATTTTAAACTAGGGGATGGTTAGATAACAATATCTATAGCTGTTGGTGGGCTTAAATCTGATAGAATTAGAAGGTGTGGGTTAGACTATGAAATGGTTATAAACATTTCTAAGGAATAAAATAAGGTGGTGTTTTGTTTTGTTTTGTTTTAATTTGGAAACTCTGTGATGATTGAGTTAAACAAGTTTCTTTCCTACAGAACTTATCAAAGCCTAAAAAAAAAGAACCCACACTGCTAATATAATTACATTTTATTTGTTTGCCTAACCTATAAGAATGAAACCTTATTATATATCAAATAGAGCATTTAAGACTATAGATAATCCTTTAGAACATCAAACTTACAGAAAGTCAAGCATTAATGTACCATATAACTACAACAGATTGTAATTTAATCCAAACATTACATATTTTTATTGTTGTTCATTTAGTAAGTATGCTATTATAGTTGTTCCATCACCCCCCCTTTATCCTCTCCGACCTTCACCCCACCCCATCATCCCAACACCTCTTAGTTCATGTCCATGGGCTATACATATCAGTTCTTTGGCTTCTCAATTTCCTATAATATTCTTAGCACCGTCCCCCTATTTTGTTGGTCAATATTTTCCCGCCACCACTTTCCCCCACCCCCACCTTCCACCCTCCATCGTTCCCCCATGTGGCTTTGTCAATGGGTTCTTTATGCATGTTCCCTGATGACCATTCCCGTCCCTTTACCCTGCCATCCTCCTCCCTCCTCCCCTCTGGTTACAGCATGGATGGAACTGGAGAACATTATGCTAACCGAAAAAGCCAGGCAGTGAAAGATAGGTACCATATGATCTCACCTATAAGTGGAACCTAATCAACAAAACAAACAGATGAGCAAAATATAAGCAGCAACATTGAAATAAAAAAAATATTACACCTTATTTGAAGGAATATCCATTGCTCAATCACATTTTTGAAATGCATTCAAAGATGATCCTGTTATTTAAACATAGCATAATTTTATTTTTTAAAATAAACCTATAGTAAGAAAAGTAAATCATTCAATAAACACTGGAACTGAGCATTTGAATTCACAAGTTGCTATCTTTAGCACATTTAAATTAATTGCTAGAATTAGCAAGAGGTACCAATGACTATAATAAGCCAAATTGAAACATAGAAAATAAGTCTAATGTAAAAACAACAGATTTTTTTTTGTTTTTTGGTCTCTTAGCAGGCTCCATGACTGCATCTATTTTTGTCTAATACACAGATAGTTCAGAAACAAGAAGCTCCCATGCAACTAAATAATAATTTTCAACTTTTTCTGTACCTTTTCTCTCCCAAATTTATCTCATCAAGAGTGTTTTCTTTTACTTGCTGGTAAAAACTGTAAAAGTCCAATCAATTACCCATCACGATCTCCTCTGTGCTTCAAATATCATAAGAAAAACAGAAAAGTTCAAAGCAGTTGGAAAAGTAGCAGTGAAGTTCCAAAGGGATAACCAGTTGACATCTTTTGTTGAAAAATACCCACTTCCTAAAAGTCAACACGTCAAACTTAGTCATAGTTGGAGGCAGGTGTCTTCAGGAATTGAAAAATCTTGGCATTTCAATCAACAGATTTAAAATGTTTTCCATCCACAGTGGGAGAGATATGGCCCTCGACCATCAGATATTCAAGGGCTTCCTTCATGGCACTGATGCTCAGGCTGCAAAAGCTCAGTCTGGAGCTGACGAATGTTTTTACTTTCCTGTCAAGGGCACTTGTGAAAAACACAGCACCTCCTTCTGGATGAACTCGGGGCTGGCCTCACCATACTCTGGAGCCTGATCAACTTTGGATGGGGCAACCAGTGCACTCTGCCTGAAGGTCACTTCCTGGGCTTTAGCTAGCATCATGTCCATACTGACCATTTCCAGAGTATGTGAGGAGAACTCGTTCATGTCTTCCGGGATGTGGATCTGCAATGCCTCAGGGATCTTCAGGTCTGCAGAACCTCTGAGGATACCAAACACTTTAGCATAAACTCCTACCAAACATGGAGCCAGTTCCTGTTTTATCTCTTCCGAGTCAGTGGCGGGTGTCGATAGGTTTGGTAGTGGTATCATCAATCTTGTACAGAATGTAGTTTGGTGCTTTCTCTGCCTTTCTGATGATCCCCACGATTGAGACCTGGGAAACCGCTATTCCCTTAACCTTGAAAACACTGTCAACCAGAGTAGCTATGAGCAGCTTGTTCACACAACAAGGTATAATGCTCTTGATTCGAGTCCTGCAGCTTGGAGCCCACAGTACATGGGCTGCACTGCCCTTAGAGGGTATGTCATTGCTGCCACTTCCTTCACTCAATGGCAGAGAGGTCACCATGACTCCCAAACCCATTCCCACTCATCTTAACCAAAGTGCAGGCAGATGAGTTGGCCAGACTTGGCTTTACTCAGCAAGTTCCTCAAGCGAGCTTCCACTTCTACAGAGAGCTACTATCAAATGCATGGCTTGTGAGGATGTACGTGGCCTCATGTCACCATGGATCCAATCAGATACCAGAATGCAGCTTCCTTCAGCCAATCAGGACCTTCCAGCTTTTCTCCTCATCCCATAGTTCTTTGGAGTTAACTAGTACTTGCCAGGCTACATTTTAAAGGCCAGTGTATAATTTCAGGCCTTTCCTGCCACCTAATAAAAAGGCAGTTTTGTTAGCTTCCCTGGACCCTTTCTTTCCTAAATTTTACAACTTCTTCCACAGTCACTCTTTTTCTTTTTTAAAATATTTTTCATTTCTTTATTTTTAGAGAAAGGGGAAGGGAGAAGGAAAGAAAGGAAGATAAACATTGATGTTGCAAAGAACATGAAATATCCATAGGCTGCTTCTTGCACACCCCCAGGGAACCTGGCCCACAACCTAGGCATGTGCCCTGACCCCAGTGGAACTTGGGTTTGCAGGAGGAGGTCCAGCCCATTGAGCCACACCAGTCAGAGCTTCCACAGTCACTTCTTAAAGATTAATTTATTCACTCACTGAATCGGTTAACCATTACACAGAAATTTTAGAACACACAAGTTCACTATGGTAAAGTGCTGTAGGTTATATGAAAGGACATGGAGTTGAAAGTGACAGGGGGCGGGAAAGGGGTTTTGAGGGAGTAAACCACCGCCACGGTCACTTTTATTAAAGAACACAAATCTTTGTTCAAATCATTAAAATCAGAAGCATATTTCTTATAGTCCCTTTGTACACACTAATTTTTGACTCATTCTATCGGTTAACCAACAGCAATTTTGGAGCACTTTGGCAGAGTGCTGTAGGTTACATGATGGCGGGGGGGTGACACGAAGTTGAGGTGGAGGAGTGGGCAGTCAAGGGTGGGTGGGGAACAAGGGGTGGAATCTGGGGAGGGGGAAACATCACCATGGTTACTGTTCTTAAAGAACTCACTTCTCTGTTCAGATCATTAGAACCAGAAGCAAGCTACTCCTATAGTCACTTCTTTATTAAAAGGTTTTTTTTTTATTGTTGACACTATTACAGGTATCTCCATTTTGCCCTCCTTTGCCCACCTCCACCCAGCCTACCCCTCCTTCACCTGGCCTTCACCATACTATTGTCTGTGTCCATGGGAACATACATATATGTTCTTTAGCTAAGCCTTTCACCTTCTTCTGTCACTTCTTTAGGAATCATTTATTCATGCATTCAATTGGGTAACCATTCAACGGAAATTTTGGAACACATAAATGCACTATGGCAGAGTGCTATAGGTTATATAGGGATGAACGAGACAGGGGCATGAGAGGGGTTAGGGGGTGAAGGGCAACTAGAAAGGTTGGGGGATGGGGAAGCAGAGTGCACATGGGTGGGTGGGGGATCATCACATTGGTTACAGCATGTAACCAATTCTCAAAGAATTTATATGCTGTTCAAATCATTAAAACCAGAGGCACTCCGGAAGAAATAGTAAGATAGCCACCTTTGAATGATTGTATTGAAAGGTAAGTTCACCTTACAACTTCCTTTTTCAAGTTTTTACCGTAGAATTATAATTTTCCAATTTTTCTGCCAAATGCACTATAGATAAAAATGAATATAGTTGCCCTGGCCAGGGGGCTCAGTTAGTTGAAGCATTGTCCCCAACATCAAAAGGTTAAGGGCTGCCCCTTCCACTGGGTGACTACTGGAAGCCATAGATGTTTCTTTCTCTCTCTCCCTCCCTCTCTCTTTCTCTCTCTCTCTGAAAGCATGTCCTTGGGTGAGGATTTAAAAAAATAGCATGAAATAAAATAAAAAGATAGGTAGATAGATAAAGTTGGCCCTTGAACAACACAGTATCACATATACCCGTGTAGTTCAAACCTGTATTGTTCAAGGGTAAACTGGTGCTGGGAATCCAGGTTATGCAGATGGTTAACTTAAGTTATAAGTCAATTTTTCATTCAGCGGGCAGTGGGCACCCCTACCCCCATGTTGTCCAAGGGTCACCTGTAGTGTGATTGTTTTGAATTTATACATAAATCCCAAGGGAATGGCTGAGCTCTAAATTATTTTCAAGCCTCCGTAGCTAGGTCAGAGAAGTTCAAGATGTGACTCTATTACATGTTAAGAAGAACAAGAATAAAATAAAAATTTGATTTCTATACATTCTTATACATTGATGTCTAAACTTAAGAGGGTAGCAATTGTAGAAGTAGATCCCAAAATATTTTCATATTACACTGAAAGTCTATTTTCCTTAAAAAATATAACATTGTATTTTTGTTGAAATTTAAAGGTTTTTTATGGTTAACAGAAGGACATCAGTCACTGGACTACATCATTGCCAAGGAACGTATTTAAAATCCTTTTCAACAATTTTGAAGAGTTTATTTATACTTTCTCTCTTATTTCTTTTATTGCTTAAAATAATTAAATTTGTGGTATTTGAAATTACACAAATATATGAGTAGTATATCTGAAATGTGTAGAATGTAAAATTATATTTACTTCTCAAGTTAAAAATGGAATATAATAGAGCCAATATGAGGGCAAACCAAAAAAACCTGGAATTTATTTATAAAACATTGTGTATTCATTCTTACATGTTTAAACTTCAGTCACCTTTCAAGTACTCTTCATTTGATGCAATACACCTATTGAGATGTTTTTTCCACTGCTCCAATGGTTTCAAAACAGTTTCGGAAATAATCAATTTTGGTGCCTTTTAGTGTTTCTGCCATTTTTTGTTTCACCACTTCTATATCAGAAAAATTTTTCCCTTTCCGCATTTTTCAACCGGGGGAACAAAAAAAAGTCTCTTGGGCTGAGATTGGGTGTATAGGAAGGGTGGAGCACAAGGGTCATATGCTGTTTTTGGTAAAAAACTGCTGAACACTCAATGTGGTGTGGGCAGGTGCGCCCATAAATCCCTCATCATGAAATGGGCAAACACGTTGAAACAGTCTTCCAAAAAAATTCACTGAAGCTTAATGCAGCCTCTGACAACAACCCCAGCTAGTATACTGATATATCTTGGTCATTAGAACACTCACCTAGCAGGGACAGCCTTTACTATAAGGGGACCGCCCTCCAGAAGAGAATTCTAGATTTTGGGGGGCCCCTCCCTTGCACACTGAATTTGTTTTGCAAATAAATATATAATAATCTCTGCCTGGGTACACAGATTTCAATGTAAATATGCATATTTAACTTCTGGATCCATCTTTATACAATCAAAGGGGAATTAAACATCTAAGTAATATTTGTCTTCTTAAAATTGAACATTATGAGAGAGCAGAATAACTATGCTTTTTAAAAATACTTACAAAGACATAATTAGACATCACTGTTTTATTATATTAGCTAACATCAGACTTCTGGTCAGAAAATCTTGAGGTTCAAGTGATGTGACTGATTATATTCCTAAAAATTATATACAGTGCAAACTGTATGGATCATATCAAAACAAATAGGAACCACCTACCTGACAGGATTGCTGGTTAAAGAAACCCTCAGAGATTCTAGGCAATTAAGAAGTTTCTCATCTGAAATACCAGATCGTAATTCGTGAACGTATTCTTGTGAAGACAGGGTGCATTCATGTTTGCTGTTTTTCAGTCCTCCCTGTATATAAGAAAAAGATAGTGGTTAAGACAAGTAAGTTTGCTTTGTAAAACTTTTAAAATAAAATAACGCATAGAATGTATTAAGATTCTACTGTATAAAAATGTGTGCAGAATGCTAGGAACTTAAAAATTCACGGTCATAGAACTGATGTGGTAAAATCACGTTGGATACATCTATCTCAACACTCTCCTCAACCTCATTTAAAAGAAAATTACACCGCTGGTGCTCTGAACTGAATAGAATATGGACTTGAGTTGCATAAAGTATCACTGACAGGAACGCTTAAATTTGCAATTCAGGCATTAGGATTAACATTAGCTGCTCCTTAACCCACAGGATGAACATTTAGCAATCATCTTATTAATTTTTCTAGCTAAGATATTTATATTCTATTCCACAAAACAGTGAATGAAATTTAATATAAAACATTATACATTACCCATATTTATTGAAATATCACAGTATTGGCCTATCTCAACAAACAAGTGAAAATGGTTATTAAAATGTAAAACAATATAGTCTCCTATTAGCATGTTAATCAAATTAGTCTAAAACATTCATCGATTCCTATTTCTTTCTAACTTGTTACTCCCATGTTGTAGATGAACCTTAAAAAGTCATTAAACGCATTTCTCTGATAGTGACTAGTTTTTAGCTTAATTTCCAATATAGGTGGGGTTATTTCTAGAAGTCATTAGCACGTCACAGCTCTTTAGCTTCATCACCTTGCCATAACT
>PVJD01009390.1:0-63251 GCA_004026545.1 Mormoops blainvillei
CCCCCCCCCCTTTCTCCTCTGTGGTGAAGAGTAAATCATCTCTCATGTGCTTCCCCCATCTATCTCTATTTCTTCCTCCCCTTCCTCTCTCTCTATCTCTCTCTCTCTCTCTCTCACACACACACACACACACACACACACACACCCCACATCTTCATTTCTGGCTATACCAAAATGATTAACTCAAGTTTACCTTCAGGATCAGCTTTTAGAGTATTTCTCATACTATACTAAAATTCCTTGACATTGTACCCCTTCATAACTTCTATCAGTATCTGGAAATACTTTAAACAATGTGTCTTTAGTTCCTTCATTAATTCATTATTGAGCACCTACTCTTATGTATCACTGTGCTAACCTCAAAAAGGAATAGAGTGATACATCAGCACACATAATTCCTGTCTTCATTCTCCACATAAAAATAACTTACAATAACTAGTTTAACCTGTAAATAACTATCTACTTAAGGTTACAACTGTATTTAATTAGCCATTTGGAAAATTTAAGGTTATTTTATTATTATTTGCCATTTGGGAAAACATAAATGATTGATTATTCTTTCTCTATTGTGTTACAGATTGAGGAAAGATTAAAGAGTAGGAGAGTAGTAGATGCCCAAAGAAGTCATTCACAAATGGGGAAAATGTATCAAGTGGTAAAACTAGGATAAACACAAGATATGTGCCACCAAGTTTATTATTTTACTCTAGCCCCACCCTCATTCTCATTAAACTTGGCATACAAATGGAAACTGCCTTTTCATTAGTTGTCTTTGGACCACAAGAATCACAACAACCCTTTTCAAAAGACAAATAACCTTTTTTTAAATTTTACTGAGGCTATTACAAAAAAAGCTGTGTCTTAAGAGGGCCTGTTAATCAAAGTGATCACTCCATATAAACACCAGAGAAATACTGATTAAATTTAATTATAGTGTCAACCTAGTGTTCCTTATCCTTTCTCTTAAGTAGATACCATAAAGCTCTTACCCACATTTTAATATCAGGTCCAAGTGAACTGACAGTCTAAAGAAATTCCCTAAAGACAAACCAAAAGCAACTAAACCACAGCTTATGAAAAGAACCTATGCAACAGAGTAGAAAAAAATATTCTTAAGTAATATTGGAGTTTTTTCTTTGGAAAAAAACTGTACATTTAGGAAAATACCTTAATAACCTACCTCCAAATGGAAGGGGAACTCTAAGGGAAAAGGTTGATATGTATAAAAATTAATAGAAATTGGAAAGAGGGGAAAACGGAGAACCAAAAAATAGGATTATGCCCATAAGTTGAAACCTAAGTACTCAGAGACTTTTAAGAGTGGAAAAGTATAATTCAAAAGTTGTAATTACAATGATATGTTCTGCAGGTATTAAAAAACAATAGAGGAGAACCCATTTAATTGAATATGCATGGCATGTTACAGGTCATGAGGTGGATGATGAGAAATATATTCATAAAAAATTATGATATCCTTTTAACTAAAAAAAAATTTATAATACAGTACTAAGCAGAATATAAAATTATATATACAAGGCCTGTCCAGAAGGTATCCAGCCACATAATATGACAAAAATAGAGACATTTATTAAAGATACAAGATACAAGAAACACAGTACACAGGACAATGACACCTCAGTCCCCTTCAAAGTAGGCACATTGGGACCTCATACAGTTCTCCCAGTGTCTCTTCCACTGTTCAAAACACTTTGAAAAATACCTTTTTGGACTTGTCATCAGCTGCCCCATCATATTTTCCTGAATCTCATTATCAGTCTGAAATCTCTTACCTTTCAAAGGTGATTTTAGTTTTGGGAAAAGCGAGAAGTCACAGAGCACCAAATCTGGGCTGTAGGGGGACTGAATCATCTGGGTGATTTGATGTTTCACCAAAAAACTCTGCAGGAGACATGACACATGAGTGGGAGCATTGTCATGATGAAGCTGCCAATCACCAGTTGCCCACAGCTGCAGCCATTTTCATCATATTGCATCTCTCAACTGAAGAAAAACACTGAGGTAGTACTCCTCATTAATTGTTTGGCCCAGAAGGGTGTACTCCTGATGGACACCTTCCCAATCAAAAACAGTTAACATGGTCTTGATCTTGCTGGGACGTTGCCATTCCTTCTTCGAGTGTGGAGAACCAGGCGACTTCCATTGGGACAACTGAGCCTTTGTTTCCAGATCATAGCCGTAGACCCACAATTCATCTCTGGTTATGGCCGTCTTGAGGAAATATGGTTCATTTGTAGCAGTTCGAATCAAGTCATTAGCAACTGCAGCACAATGTTCCTTCTGTTCTGGTAGCAGAAACCATGGAATGAATTTTGCGATGACACATTTCATGCCAAGATCCAACGTCAAAATCTCAGATAGAGTAGTTTTTGGAATCCATAGATCAGGTTGTAGTTCTCACACTGTCAGTCGCCAAACTTTGTTGATTACAGCCTGTACACATCAACATTCTCAGATGTTTTGCTTGTCGCATGTCTTCCAGAATGTGGATCACTTTCAACAGATTCTTGACCATCTTTGAAGCATTTGTGCCACACTTTTATTTGCACCACACTTACTGCATTGTCCCCGAAAGCCTTCTGAATCATCCGAATGGTTTCAGTGGAGGAATGTTCAAGTTTAACACAAAATTTGATGCAAATTCGTTGCTCTATTCACGTAGTCATTTTGAATACGAAAGCCGCACAGTACGCATGCTCATTCAATGGCATCTACCACTCCCACTGACTAGTATAGTGAAGCCCTCACTGTTTACGCATGTGCATTCCAATCCACTCTCCTCGGCTGCCAGGTTATATCAATATCACACAAACAATTCTCATTAGAGTGACAATGGCTGGGTTTTTTCCGGACAGACCTCATACACCATAGCAGCGTGTGTGTGTGTGTGTGTGTCTGTGTAAATGGAGAGAGGGAGAGAGAGATGGAATATGTAAAAACAAACAGTTGTATAAGGTAGTAAGATATTAAGGAATTTGGTCTTTGTAAAAAATGGGTATTATTTTTATTATTAAGTTTTATAATAAAAATTGAGATAAATGAAAAGTCTTTGAATTTTCTTTTTTACTTTTCTATTTTTTATTCATATTTTTGTATACTTTATTGATTGTACTATTACATTTGTCTCATTTTTTTCTCCCCGTTATTCTCTCTGCCCTGCACACCATCCCATCATCCCCACGTCAACATTTTCCTGCCACCACTTTCCCTAGCCCTACCCCAGCCCTCCCCACCTCCCACCCTCAATTCCTTCCCCCATTTGGCTTTGTCGATGGGTCCTTTATGCATGTTCCTTGATGATCCTTCCCCTCCTTTTCCCCTGTTATCCCCCTCCTCCCTCCCCTCTGGTTACTGTCAGTTTTTTTATTTCAGTATTGCTAGTTATGTTTTGCTTGCTTGTTTATTTTGTTGATTAGGTTCCACTTATAGATGAGATCATATGGTATCTGTCTTTTCTATATAATGGAATCAATGCTCTAGGTGAAAGTATCTGAAAGATGGTGATTTCAGTACCTAAGATGGTAAGAGAAGAAGTAATATAAATTTAAGAGTATTACTACTTGGATCAATTTGGAAAGGTTATGAACAGCCTTGAAAGTTACACTTGTCAAACTACCTAAGTCCACAGCAGGGCTTATTTGGATAAGCAGTTTGTAGAATTTTAAGAACAAAACAATGTTTTTAATACTATTACTTTTTAGTCATAAAAGGACTTTAAAAATACAATTGTCAGGTTATTAATGACAATAGTAGAGTGAAGCTGAGATACTAATTAACTATTTTCAGCATTTTTTTTAAAGACATCCCACTTTCCAGACTCAAGAGGGCAATTTACTATTATCGACAATCTAAAAAACCCTTTATTGAAGAAAATATTCAAGAATGAATACACTGAATTTCACCTGTGTTCTTCTCACTTCCTCTCACACTCTAGTCTCATCATCTAACCTCAACACTGACCTTTACATAAGCAAAAGCAAATGAATCTAAATTCAGATAGGGACAGCAAGACTGGTCCCAGAAAAAGTAACCTAAAATTTATAATACCTATTTTTTTCCTATTAAGGTTTATTGCATATATTCTGTCTGTCAGTTGCATTATGTTTACATTTCACCATAATCCTATGAAATAGGCATTATTGTCCTCAATTTATAGATAAAGCAACAGAGTCCAAGAGATTGACTCGCTCAAGGTAACATAATTAGGAACGAGCAAACTAGGATAGGACTGAGGGTTGCCTAATGCCAAAGCTTTTCCTCTATACTTCTTACACTCATAGTACTATCTTGAAACCAGCTAAGAAAACACAAGATTAGGAGGAAAATAAGCAGAAAAAGCAGTATTTGCGGACATAAAGATACAGTCACTTACAAAGCTATTTTAACTGATTAGATTGAGACTATAGAAATTCCCCTAAATTCTAACCAAAGGAAAACAGAAGGGAAATTTTTACTAGATCTACTATCTTATATTGTTACAAAATGGCCTTTGTAACAATACTAAATCAACTCTAAATCAAAATCCTTCTAACCCTAGTAACTTTAAATAGAGGTAAAAGACAAGCAGCAAAGCCATAAAAAACAAATACTGAGAATAGAGTTGTGAGCCTAGGCCAGAGTTCTAAACTGAGGATTAAGCATTGTTTATAATAGTCTAGAAAAGGGTCCAGGAAAGAAAACTAGATTAGAAACTGACTCCAAACTGGAAGGCTATAAAAGAGATTATTCATGAATCACAGAATGAATGAGAACTGTGGGGTAAAGCCAGGGTAAAACTAAGAAATGTGAGCTGGAAAGGCTGGGAAATACAAGACTGTTTGAAAACACTGGAAATACTGAAACATATGGTAATTGTGAAACAGTAAATTGTGAGCTATGGCATGGTTATATAAATTCCTGCTGCAAAATCTGGTGGCAGATTGGAAGCATGTGTTCCAAAACAATTCCATAAGATTCCTATTAAGTTGAAGAAAATGAGTAATGAGAGTTTTGTGCCTTTAATGTTATCTCAGTCTCTTCAAAGGTGTTTTTAGCATAAGTTTTTATTTATTTTTCTTATTTTTTAATTTAATCTTTATTGTATTTTTTTCCATTACCATTTAGACCCTTATATTCTCCTTCCCCCAGGAATCACCACACTGTTGTCCATGTCTATGAGTACTTTTTCCTTTCTGTTCAATCCCTCCATCTCCTAACCTGCCCTCCCCCTTAGCTGTCATCCTGCTCTCCATCTATGAGTTTGTCCCCATTTTCCTGGTTAGTTCAGTTTGTTCATTAAATTCCACATGTGAATGAAATCATATGGTATTTGTCTTTCTCTAACTGGTTTCTTTCACTTAGCATAATGTTCTCCAGGTCCACCATACTGTCCCAAAGGGTAAAATTTTGTTCTTTTTTATGGTCGAGTAGGATTCCATTGTGTAAATGCCCCCATGGTTGTCTTATCCACTCATCCACTGATGGACACAGGCTGCTTCCATAACTTCGCGATTGTAAATAACACTGCAATGAACATAGAGGTGACTGTGTTCTTTCAAATTAGTGTTTTTGGTTCCTTCAGATATATTCCCAGAGGTGGGATAGATGGATTGGAAGGCAGATCCACTTTTAATTTTTTGAGGTATCTCCATACTGCTTTCCACAGTGGTTGCACCAATCTGCATTCACACCAACAGCGCAAAAGGGCTCCCCTTGCTCCACATCCTCGTAAGTACTTGTTGTTTGTTGATTTATTGATTCTGGCCATTCTGATAGGTGTAAGATGATATCTCACTGTGGTTTTAATTTGCATTTCTCTGATAATTAATGATGTCGAGCATCTTTTAATGTCTATTGGCTGTCTGTATGTCCTCTTTGGAAAGGTGTCTATTCAGGTCCTTTACCCATTTTCTAATTGGGTTGTTTGATTTTTTGGTGGTGAGTTTTGTAATATCTTCATAAATTTTGGACATTAACCCCTTAGCAGATATATTAGTGAATGTGTTCTCCCATTCTGTGGGTTGTCTTTTTATTTTGTTGAAGATTTCCTCTACTGTGCAAAAGCTTTTTAGTTTGATGTAGTACATTTTATTTTTTTGTTTCCCTTACCTATATCCAATAAAATATTTCTACTAGCAATGTCCAAGATTTTGCTGCCTATGTTTTCATATATGATTTTTATGGTTTTGGGTCTAACATTTAAGTCTTTGATCCATTTTGAATTTATTCTTGTATGTGGTTAAGAAGTGGTCTAGTTTCATTTTTCTGCACATATCTGTTCAACTTTTCCAACGCCATTTATTGAATAAACTACCTTTAGCCCATTGTACGTGCTTGCTTTCTCTGTCGAACATTAATTGACTATAAAGGTGTGGGTTTATTTCTGGGCTCTCTATTCTGTTCCATTGATCTGTGTGTCTGTTTTATGCCAGTATCATGCTGTTTTGATTACTATGGCCTTGTAGTACAGTTTGATATTAGGGAGTGTGATTCCTCCGACTTTGTTCTTTCTCAGGATCGCTCTTGCTATGTAGGGCCTTTTATGGTTCCATATAAATTTTTGAAATATTTGTTCTAGTTCTGTGAAACACACCGTTGGAATCTTGATAGGAAATGCATTGAATCTATAGATTTGGGTGGTATGGACATTTTAATGATGTTAATTCTTCCTACCCATTACACAGTATGTGTTTCCATTTATTTGTATCTTCTTCAATTCTTTCTTCAGTGTCTTATAATGTTCCGAGTACAGGTCTTTTACATCCTTGGTTAGGTTTATTCCTAGGTATTTTATTCTTTTTGAAGCAGTTGTGAATGGGACTGTTTTCTTAATTTCCCTTACTGTTAGTTCGTTATTGGCATATAAAGATGCAACTGGTTTCTGGATATTACTTCTGTATCCTTATCCATTGCTGAATTCACTCATCAGTTCTAGTTGTTTCTTGGTAGAATCTTTGGGGTTCTCTATGTGTAGTACAATGTCATCTGCAAATAATGATGGTTTTACTTCTTCCTTTCCAATTTGGATGCCTTTTATTTCTTTTTCTTGTCTAATTGCTGTGACTAGGACTTCCAGTGCTATGCTGAATAAGAGACGTGAAAGCAAACGTCCCTGTTTTGTTCCCAGTCTTAAGGGGGGCGCTTGCAGTTTTTGTCCGTTGGGTATGATGCTGGCAATGGGTTTATCATATACGGCCTATATTATGTTTAGGTACGTTCCCTCTAATCCCACTTTGCCAAAAGTTTCTAACAGAAATGGATGCTCAATTTTATCAAATGCTTCTGCATCTATTGATATGATCGTGAGGTTTTTATGCTTCATTTTGTGTATGTGGTGAATCACAGTTATTGATTTGTGAATGTTGTACCAAGCCTGCATTCCCAGAATAAATCCCACTTGATCATGGTGTATGGTGTTTTTGATGCAATGCTGTATTTGGTTTGCTAATATTTTGTTGAGGATTTTAGCGTCTATATTCATCAGGGATATTGGCCTATAATTTTCTTTCTTTGTAGCATCTTTATCTGGTTTTGGAATTAGGATAATGCTGTCCTCATGAAATGAGATTGGGAGCTTTCCATCCTCTTGGATTTAATGAAAGAGTGTGAGAACGAGGGTGTTGGTTCTCAGACTGTTTGGTAAAATTCACTTGTGAAGCCATCCGGTCCAGGGCTTTTGATTGTTGGGAGTTATTTTTATTACTGCTTCAATTTCACTAGGTGTAATCTGTCTATTCAGATTCTCTGATCCTTCCTGATTCAGTTTTGGAAGATTGTCTGTTTCTAGGAATTTATTGATTTCATCTAGGTTGCCCAGTTTGTTGGCATATAGTTATTCATAATATTTTTTTACAATCTTTTGTATTGCTTTGCTGTCAGTTGTTACTTCTCCTTTTTCATTTCTCCTCTTTCATTTCCGTTTTTACTTATTTGGGTCCTCTCTGTTTTTTTCTTGATGAGTCTGGTTACAGGTTTGTCAATATTATTTGTCTTTTCAAAGAACCAGCTCTTGGATTCATTGATCTTTTTTATCATTTTACTAGAATCCATTTCATTTATTTCTTCTCTGATCTTTATTATGTCCTTCCTTTTATTCACTTTAGGCCTTGTTTGTTGTTCTTTTTCAAGTTTCTTTGTAAAGTTAGATTGTTTGAGCTTTTTCTTGTTTTGGGGTATATTTTTTGTTTGTTTTTTGGGGGTTTGCTATGAATTTCCCTCTTCCGATTGTTTTCCAGTGTCCCACAGATTTTAGATTGTTGTGTCTTCATTTTCATTTGATTCAAGGTGTCTTTTGATTTCTTCCTTGATTTTGTTTTTGACCCACTCATTGTTTAATAACATGTTATTTAGCCTCCACGTCTTTGCGTGTTTTTCAGTGTTCTTGTGATTGATTTCTAGTTTCATAGCATTGTAGTCAAAGGAGAGTCTTGATATGATTTCAATCTTCTTAAATTTATTGAGACTTGTTTTGCGTCCTAACATGTGGTTTACCCTAGAAAACATTTTATGTGCACTTGTAAAGTATGTATATTCTGCTGCTTTGGGGTGAAATGGTCTAAAGATATTATTAAAACCATATTATCTAGTGTGTGGCTGAAGGCCACTGTTTCCTTGTTGATTTTCTGCCTGGAAAATCTATCCATTGAAATCGGAGGGGTGTTAAAATCCCCATCTATGACTGTATTTCTGTCTATCCCTTTATGTCCATCAAGTTTTGCTTCACATACTTAGGTGCTCCTATATTAAGTGCATAAAAGTTTACTAGGCTTATATCCTCTTATTGGATTGTTCCCTTTATCATCATGTAGTATCCTTCTTTGCTTCTTACTACAGCCTTGCTTTTAAAGTCTATTTTGTCAGGTAAGAACTGCTACCCCAGCTTATTTTTCTTTTCCATTCACACGAAATCTTTTTCCAACCCTTTACTTTTAGTCTGTGTATATCTTTCAGTCTGAGATGTATCTCTTAGAGGCAACATATATAAGTGTCTTGTTTTCTTATCCATTCAGCTACCCTGTGTCTTTTGGTTGGAGCATTTAAGCCATTTACATTTAAAGATTATCGATAGACACATACTTAGTGCCATTTTATTGTTAGCCTTCCTCTGTCTTCTTTTTTCTTTCTCTTTTTCTTCTTCTTCTTAAAGCAAGCCCTTTAACATTTGTTGCAGTACTGGTTTGCTGTTAACAAACTCTTTTAGTTTTTTTTGTTTGGTTTGGTTTGGTTTGGTTTTTGTCTGGGAAGCTCCTTATTTCTCCTTCAGTTTTAAATGATAGCCTTGCTGGGTAGAGTAGCCTTGACTGTAGGCCCTTGCTTTCCATCACCTTGAATATTTCATGCCACTCCCTTCTGGCCTGAAATGTTTCTGTTAAGAAATCAGATGATAGTCTAACTGGTGCTCTCTTGTAGGTAACTACCTGCTTTTCTCTTGTGGCTTTAGGTTTCTCTCATCTTTAAGCCTTGTCATTGTAATTATGATGTGTCTCAGTGTAGGTCTCTTTGGGTCCAACTTGTTTGGGACACTCAGCTTCAGGGATTGTATGTCCTTTTCCTTCACCAAATTAGGGAAGTTTTCGGTCATTATTTCTTCAAGTAGGTTCTTGATTCCTTGCTCACTCTCTTCTCCTTCTTATTCCCATGATGCATTTGTTGTTACGTTTCATGATGTCCAAAATGTTTATTAAGCTCTCCTAATTTTTTTAAAATTCTTTTTTCTTTTTGCTGCTCTGCCTGGGTGTTTTTTTCTGCCTTGTCTTCCAAATCACTGATTCGATCTGCTGCTTCATCTAACCTGTTTACTTCTTCCTGGGTATTATTTATTTCAGATATTGCATTCTTTATTTCTGACTGGTTCTTTTTTATGGTTTATGTGTCTTTTTTCATGCTGTTGAGTATCCTTATAATCATTACTCTAAACTCTCTATCTGATAAATTCCTTGCCTCCATTTCATCTGGTTCTACTTCTGGAGAAATTTTGTGTTTTGGTCCTTTAAGAGGCTCTCTGTATCTCCAACTTTCTCTCCCTGGCAGACAGAAACCCTGCTTCTTTTCACAGCTGGATGTTATCTGGGTTCCTTTCTGGCTCTGGTGCTAGAGGCTGGGGAGCTCAGCTTGGGATTTATACCCCATAATTCTCAGGGAGAACCACCCAAACTGCTGAACTGTCCCTTTGGAACTTCAGCTGCAGCCCCTGGGAGCCCCGCCAGCCCACTGGCGCCTCCTGCACATTCCCTACCCAGTCTTGTTGTAGTGAAGTGGTTTCTTCTACCTGTCTGTCATTTTAAGGCTTCTCTCCAGCTGGTATTCAGTTGGTTATTCAGAATGATTTCTCTACAATTTGGTTGTGATTCCAGATTGGTCTGGGGAGAAGTTCAGTGTAGCTTTCACTTACTCCTCCACCATCTTAGATCCCAGTATAAGTTTTTAACTGAAAGCACCGCTGATATGGTCCCAATCTCAAATATTTCACGACATATAGTATATATAATATATTATTAATTCACTGAATTATTTATTCCATACATATCCCCCTTAGAAGAGGGACTCCTTCCCTAATTCAATTCTCCAGAAACAGTGAAAATCTTATTATAGCTAAAAGAAAAGATTTATTAAAGGAATAGATGGAAGATGAAGCTAGAAAGATAGGTTAGAAAGAGACAGTGAAGGACCTTGTAAGCAAAAATAAGTAGTATGAGTTTTATCCAAAGCATTAGGAAGCCTAAAGAGGCCTTTAAACTATGGAATTAATTATTTAAATTTGATTTTTAAGAGAGTACTCTGCAGCAATACAAAGAAAAGCCCAGTATAGAAACATAAGATCCCAGAATACAAGGCAATGGCAGCACCAGTGGAAATATACTGGTGATAATTTTTACACTAGTTAGACTTTCTGACACTAAATCGGTAGAATTTATTGACATAACAGATGCTATCAAACTTTTATTTCAAAACCTTTCATTCTAATCAAATATGCCAATGAGATAAATTCAAATTTTTAATATGGCATATAAGCATATGTGATCTAAATACTTATCAACTGATACAATCATGTAAAGTTAATATGATTAACATTACTTTATTTCCAAATAAACTATAGATGTAGACATAGATATCTACTTATTGTGTAATAAGAGTAGTAGAGTAGCCCTGACCAGTGTGGTTCAGTTGGCTGGGCATCATCCTGCGAAGCAAAAGGTCACCAGTTCTATTCCTGGTCAGGGTACATGCCTGGGTTGCAGGCTCGGTCCGGGTCAGGGAACGTACAAGAGGCTACCAATCGATGTTTCTCTCACATTTATGTTTCTCTCCCTTTCTTTCTCCATCCCTTGCCCTGTCTCTAAAAATAAATAAATACAATCTTTTTAAAAAAAAAAACAGTTGCAGAATAAATTATTCACAGTCATTTAAATAATTTCCAAATTATTTATTGAGTTTTAGCCTCTTTAATGGGACTACAATTTGGTATTTAGAACCATACCAAGTTTTTCCCAACATCTGCCTCATTAAAGTGACAGTCATTGGTCCCTGGTACCCAGCTGCACTTTGTTACAGCTGTACGGCAGCTGGGCATGCCACCTGCATTTCATTGTCACATAAGTACATATTCGGATGCCAGTGTCTCCCACAGGGCATGAACCCTTGGTGCCTCAGGACACCTCCCAGAAAATGATGCCACAAAACTACCTACACTGCAGCCTGCTCCACTGCTTCCAACAACAGGACACTCTGGAGTATCTGGCAAACACTGACACCCTAGCCAACATGTGCCTCCCAAGGACCACATTAATCCATACCAGCAAGGTTACCAAGGACCCATAATCGTCCTCTACAGATTATTACATTGGATAACATCTCTAGGTAACCCATTCTTTCAATAAAATTTACCAATCTACATGACAATTATTCAGTACAGGGTGGAGCAAAAGTAGGTTTATAGTTGTTCCTATAAGAAATACAATAATTAATAAATAATAATATAAGAATAAACTGTTTTCTGTAACTCATAGTAACCTACTTTTGCCCCACTCTGTATTTTAAAAACTATGTACTGGTGCATATCAGTTAAATACCAGTCCTACATACAAAGCCCTTTACAACTGACCCTCACAAATTAGCTTCTACCCCGCCATCCCTTCCTCCCATCTTCCATGCATCTAGCAATAAATACTGGCCATTCCCCCAGAATGCCCTACCCCTCCACATACTGAATTATAATTTTCCTGTAAAGCCAGTTTGAATGTTATCATTGTTTATAAAAACTTCTCCTAAATTCTCCATATTCATATACCAACTCTTTCTCTTTTCCAGCTCAACAACTGGTATATAACTACTATAAAGCATTTATAATGTATTTAATTATTCATTTCCATGACTCTTGCCCACTAGATTTTGAGCACCTCAAGGGTAGGGACTATACCCTATTCCTCTCTACTTCCTAAATGAGTACAGTGGCTAGTATATAGCAGAGACACTCAAAACACAGTTATTTAAAATAAATACCTAAACAAAAATTAACCACTATCTTAACTATACTATATGCTATCATGGAAAATTGTACAGGCAAACTTAAACATGTACAAGAATACACCAATTTTCTTCTAAATTATTTTAGAGAGTACAGCGTATACATGGCTTTATAAAAGCAGCATCACGTAGCGTCTCTCTCTGGCCTTCCCAATGGATCACCTCAGGTAGTCCAGTCTAATTCATACTTTTATCACAATGGGGTTATTATCTATTGAGTTCTTTGTTTTGCACACATATGTTAAATATTTAGTTTTGATTTAATTTGCCCTTACTTTCACATTTTCTAACATATAAATGATGTAGAATTGCTATCACTATCCTCATCAGCATCATCATGATCTTATATTAAATGTCTCTATTAGAACATAAATTATTGTCATTTTTTTGTCTGTCCCTCCTTTTCTCTCTTCCTTTCTTTTATTTTTTTCTTTTTTACTGGCTTTTTATGCTAACAATTAGCAAGAGACTCATGACAGAATTTCATAGTGAATTACTTTAATTTTAAAAATAAAAATAATTTAAATAATTAAATAAATTCAGTAAAGAGAACCAGATTTTTTTTAAACAGTTTTAATCCATTAGGAAAGCAACTGTGAATTTTTCAAAACTTTAATTATTGAAGTGAAAGTTTAACTCCCTAGTTAACAATATAATAAGGATTTCAGTTTGGATTTCTATATCCTATTCTTCTCTTCCTCAAACTAAATGTCTTATTTGCATGAAAAAAGTTATCACAAAGCAATAGAGCCAAATAAACAATGCCAGCACCTTACCAGAAAGTAAAAGATTTTATTTTAAAGTGTCTGTAAGTAAAATAATAAAGCACAAGGCAGAACTGCTTATTTGCCAATTTGTAAGGAAACTACCAACACTATACTCTAAATCAATAAACCAAAAGGGAAAAAACAAAAAGGATAGAATGAATGGCACTCTCAACAATATTATTAGTATTTGAGAGGACATTCGTATTATATAGCATTTGAGAGGATACAGAGACAACCCTAACCAAGATTACTCAGTACTAAGTTTTCAGTGTAGATCAGTGAATCTACAGTTAGTAATCTAGTTAATAACTGATATTAAAGCCCCTGAAGGGAAATAGCTAAAAAAAATTAGTTGTCCTACAATGTATGCAAAAGAATGAAATATTCAATTCAGTAAATGAAGATTTTAAAACAAAGTATTATAGCAATATTGTATACATTTGCAAGAGAAGTATAAAGTATAAATTCTGAAAAACTTGAAATTCAAATAACTCTATTTTATTCCTAGAGGTGCTCTTAGTGTAAAATTTTGCCTGTAGATATAAATTTCACATTAAATAATGTTTTCAAAAAGAAGAATCTAATCAATCGCAAGCTGCTGCAATACCAACTACTTTTGGCTGTATACAAAAAATAAGTTCAGAATACTACTCTCTGATGTTCCTGTACTTCAGTGTATTGTCTATTCAAAACAAAAGTATTTACTTTAAAGATTTTATTTATTTTTGGTGTTGGGGGCATGTGCCCTGACCCCAGCACCAACCAGTGACCCTTTTGGTTCACAGGCAGGCACTCATTCCACTGAGCCACACCAGCCAGGGTTGAAAGCATGTATTTTAAAGTCTCTGGTTTAAAAATAAGCATTAACATTGTAATTCTCGCTGTACAGATTTTGTTAATGATTGGTAATTGGTTTCAAAAAATGGCTTGTTTAACCGACAATTTCAAATATCTAAATAAACTTAAAAATTTTCCACAAACCACGTACATTAATGAGTATGACATAGTGTATAGGTTCAAAGCAATAATTCAACTTCATAAAAATTAGGTTTAAATTATTCACCAGGGTTAGTACATGTTATAAGTGGAGTCCTAAAGCCAATAGAGTATCATATATACTTAAAAAAAATCAACATAATTTTTAAATAATAGATATTCTTTAATAGTTCAAGTGGAGCCCTGATCAGTGTGGCTCAGGTGGACGTCAACCCACAAAGCAAAAGGTCGCTGGTTTGCCCAGTCTGGGCACATGCCTAGGTTGCGGGTTCATCCCAGTCTGGGTGCGAGTTGGGTATGAGGGGCAACCAATGGATTTTTCTCTCATATCAGTGTTTCTCTCCCCTCCCTTTCTTCCTCCCTCTAAATAAATAAATAAATAAATATTTAAAATCTCAAATGGATATGAAATTCATTCATATTATAAAAAGAAATTTCAACTTCACATTTGTCAATGAAAGAAAGGGAAGGGCAGTTAAAGAATATTACCACCATTGAAGTAAAATTTAAAAAGGATGAATTTTCAAAATTCTGGCTAATATCATAAAAGAGTTTCCATCAATTTTTTTATTTAAAAAGAAATGAGTTCTTTCCTGTAACTTGCTACCAATTATTTACATAGTGTTCCTTATCAATGGTGACTTAAGAGAACGTAAAGAGATCATTGTTAAACAGTCTTGACCAGGAATTATGTGTATGTTTCAAAAATAAGGAAATAAACCTGATTTTTTTAAAAAGTACTTACAGAGACCAGCTTAATTTCCCATTTTAGATGTCGAAAAGATATTTAAAAGTTTTTACAATTCAGCATATACTATCTTCTATATACCTTGCATTTGTTTTGCTTATAATTATATAATAGAAGACGAGATTTATTTTTTTAGAAAGTCCCATATAAATATCCCCAAATCTTTTCCAGTTTACCCCAACATGACGTACCTGTCTACTATCATTTTCTGTGTGGGGCATGATATGAAAAAGGTTTGGAAGCACTAAGTAAAGAGTGTAACTATTTAGCTAAAATCTATAGTGGAAGGGGAGAAAGCAGGACTGCAAGTAGTAAATAAACAGGGGACAGGTCATTACAGGTCTCGTTTGCCATTCTAAGAATTAATATACTTTTACTTGCCTTTGTCAACCAGAAATCTAGAAGAGAATTAAGCTCTAAAGTCCTAAAGCATCCATCGTAAGTAATAAATTAATTCATCTCTTATGAATCTATAATGGTAATAGCTATGTACTCGTACCTGGGAAAAGTGACAAAAGAATTACTCATAATTTTGTGTGTTCCTTGGTAGAGGAGGGACTCCAGTTAAAGACTGCATGCAGATAGCATTGGTAAAATATTGATATTTTAAGCAAAAGAGTTATTTACATGATCATATTTTTCATGTGTGAAGCTCCTTCTGGCAACAGTACCATTTAAATCATTTTTACTAAAAATTCAAACGATCTGAGATCAAGACCCCGATATTGATCTATTTAAGTGAGCCAACAGCAACAAAAACCTAATGCTCAATTCTTTCCTTTAAATATTATTTTAAATGGCTTGTGAGAATGATGCCATCAATGGCCACCACAGGCCCATAATTACTTACTCTAATTTCAAAATCCAAAAAGCTCTGAAAACAAATTTTGTAATTCTGTCTTAAATTCCTGGTGTGAATTAGCATGAGGCTTTAGACAGTCTTTATTTAACCCACTTACAAATATTCTTATGTTTCACTGGAGATACATAAATGTGTTTGATTAGGAGCTGCTAGCCTTACCCTGCTAAGAGTTCCATATTATGGCAATTTACAATATGATATATGCAACTTTACGTTTCTAAAATCCAAAACTACTGAATTCTAAAACACACCACAAGTTTCAGTTAAATGATTTTAGACCTGTGTTTTCAATCTCCATTTCACAGAGCTTAGAGAGTTTAGGTGAGTCTTCAAGATAACATAATCTGTGAATGATAAAACCAGAACTTTAATCCAGGTCTCTAAATCTGGCTTTTTACCCCTATCCAAGATGGACCATAAATGAAAAACTTTTTTCTGCATAAAAGGACATTCCATATTTCATGTATCACATAAGCATGTTAATATAAAAATTCTTAATGCAAAATTAAAAAATAAAGTCTATTTGTATCTAACCCTCAAAAAATTTTTCCTGCTGCTTTAATGCTTTAATTTGTTTTCACCTTCATTGTTTTACACAGAAGAATAACTTCACTATCTGGCTGGAGTTCACTGACCTCAAGTTAAGAGAATCATCAATTATTATGTTGATGTTATCTTTCACTACAATTCATAAAAACTGCAAAGCAAATAAAACAAAATTTTAAAAGGAGAATTTTAAATAATTATCCTACAGATTGCCAAATTTTCTAATGCCAATCCTGTCAATCTTGTGGTAATTACTTTTTAAAAATTATTTCTGCCTCTCTCTCCATACATGGTAGAATTGCACTTCTCTACCCTGAGGTAGACTTGATCAAGTAACTTGATTTGACTTGATTTGGCCAATGGAATGTGAGCAGCAGATATATGTCAGATACACACACACACACACATACATATACATGTATATGTATAGAGAGACAAACAGAGACTGTCGGGAAAAACTCCAGCCATTATTAATATAATGAGATCAGTCTCGGTGACATCCATGTACCCTGGCAGCCAAAGAGAGTGGACTGGAATGCATATGCATGAACAATGAGGACTTCACTCTACTAGTCAGTGCAGACAGTAGATGCCATTAAGTGAAACGTGTACTGTGTGGCCGTTGCATTCAAAATGACTGAGTGAGTAGAGCAACGAATCTGCATCAAATTTTGCATTAAGCTTGAACATTCCTCCGCAGAAACTATTCTGACGATTCAGAAGGCCACAGCTATGGGCAACTGGTGATTGGCAGCTTCCTCACGACAACATGCCCGCTACAGAGTTTTTTTAGTGAAACATCAAATCACTCAGGTGACTCAGTCCCCTACCCTGCAACTTCTGGCTTTTCCCAAAACTAAAATCACTTTTGAAAGGGAAGAGATTTCAGACCATCAATGAGATTTGGGAAAATACTATGGGAAAGCTGATGGCAACTGGGAGAACTGTGTGAGTTCCCAAGGTGCCTACTTTGAAGGGGACTGAGGCATCACTGTCCTATGTATTGTGTTTCTTGTATCTTGTACCTTCTTCAATAAATGTCTCCACTTTTTATATTACATGGCTGTATATATATACACAGGGTCTGGCAGAAGTAACACCTACATGAGTGTGGTTGGTAGAGTCATAATATAGGTGTAATAATTTATAGTTTTAATTTGAACATTTCCCCTAAAATGTCATATGGTGTGTTTGAGTGTCATAGTTATGTTACAGGATGACATGCTTATGACTTTGTAATAAAAGATTTTGCAATAAAAGAGGTGTTATTTGTGCCGGACCCTGTATTTCACCTCAGAGGAAACTTTAAGAGACAATTTATTATTCACCAGTCTCTCTTTTCATGCTCTCTCAATGCTCCAGCTAGCGTCTCCATCAGCCTGTGTGTTACAGAAAAAGAATGACATGGAGTAGAGATCCCAAGTGACCCAGAGAAAACATAGCAGGAAGAAAAATAAACCTTTGTTGTTTTATGCTAATGATATTTTGGAATAACACAGCCTAATGTAAATTTATAAATTTATTACCTCCTAGCTCCAAATCCACCCTTTGTCCTGTCTGGTGATCTGGATCTGGACTCTTCCCCTTTACCAGATGGCACAATGTTAAGCTTTGTCAGTAGAGGGAGCTAGAGGGACATCAAAGGAAGGGGCTACTCCTTCCAGTTTTGTGTGTTTTGTAGTTTTCCTGAGATACTTGGCTCCCAGGAGCTTAGAGAACACCCAGTGGCACTCACCCTCCTAGCAGGGTTCACCAGCACCCCACGTGACATCTTTCCAACAGCTTAAGCAGCGCTCCACGCAGTACACCAGTAAGTCTCGCCGAAACCCACTACATGGCTTCCGGGTGAGTTTCCTGAGCACTCCAGCCAGCTTCTCAGCAAGTCCCACTGACAACCCCACTGATGATTTCCTGCTTGTTTATTCCAGACTGTGACAGCAATGAGCCATAACCACACCCACCTACAAGGGCTGAATCTCAGCCTTAGCCATGCAGGAATGGGCCTCTTCCAAGTTTGTTCCTTGTTTGGGTACTGGGCCTTAACCCTTAAAGCGGTAGCTGCTCCGTGCTATAGGCTGATAATCCTCTATATTAAAATTGTCCTGTTCCAACTACTATTTCAGTTTGTCTCCTGACTGAACTCTGATATCTAGTGTATCCTATCACATAAAACTGTATACTGCAGCATGAATTATTAGTTTTGAAGGACAACCTCAGATTACTTTCTTTTTCTAGCTTATTTCACAGATACTTTTAATGTGTTATATACTTAAAACAATTTATTATATTTTAAATACTGACAAAAGTTTAAGTCATAATACATGCTATAGCTTTTTATTAGTCAGACTCCTAGGCTAATAACCATAAGGAAAAAAGAAGTACACATTGTAGGATAAGAAATGGCTCTTCAAACATTCCAAGAGAAACCATATTCTTGTCAAAAGATTAAATCCAAATCTTTATTTAGTTATACTGCAATAAAGTTTATGATGAGTCTTTTAAATGATAATGAAAATAATGCATTTGGAAAGACTTCAATAACTCTCCATTATGCTAGTCATATGGCTACATATTTTATTCTTCCCTCTATAAAAACAAATACAATTATTAATTAAAATGACTAGTTAGGAAGAGCGCTTATGTGCAGAACCCAGAACAGTTAATACTGTTGGCCCCCAGACTCCCAATCCTATCCCCAGTTAGAACATTTTAATTCAGAATTAAACTGTTAAATTAAAAAGTGAAGATCATATTGGCAGTAATTTGAGGGCAATAAAGTATTATGAACCCATGAAAAGTGCATTGTAAAATATTATCTCAAAGATATCACTCTGGAATTTGTGTCTCAATACAAAATACATTTTTTTAAAAATAAGAACACAATGTCTACTTTATAAAAAATATATATCCAATATTATATCTAGCGGCACTCACTAGAGGAATATAGGAGAAGAATGCACCCCCTCCACAAGAAAAATGTTCACATTCTAATTCCAGGAATGTGTAAATATGTATCCTTACATAGCAAAAAGGATTTCACAGATATGATTGAGTGAAGATTGTTCTAGAATATCTAGTGGGCTCAATCTATCACATGAATCCTTAAAAGAGAAAAAAATTTCCCAGCTCTGAGCAGAAAGATGCCCACAGAAGCAGGACCAGACAGATGGCATCATGAGGATTCAATAGCCCATTGATTTAGGAGGCTACTTCTAATTACTAGAGAGAGGCCTCTAGGAGGTTAGAACAGCCAGCTAATAGCCAACAAGGAAATCGGAATCTTAATCATATAAACTCAAGGAACTGAATTCTTTGAACAACCTAAATGATCAAGGAGATATCCTCCCTCTTTTGCTTCCAGAAAGAAATGCAGCCAATTCCTTGATTTTAGTCCAGTGAGACCCGTGTCAGAGCTCTGACCTAGAGAGCTGTCAGATAATAAATTTGTGTAGTTTCAAGCCACTAAGTTTGTTAGTAGTAGAAGAGTAATACAAGAACTACTATTTATAGCCTTGGAAGATCTAGGTATTTACTAAAGAAACTAACAATGTACTTTCAACAGGCATTTAGAAATCAGGGGTTCATAAAAGTATTTATTGATGATAAACTAGATTGATATTCTCTATAGTTATCAATACTCTCCCCTTGTAGCTAATTTATTTATTTGACAAACACTTATATGGTATTTATTATGTGCTAAGAATTCTAAGTGCTTTACGAATGCAAACTCAATTAATCCTCATAACAGCTTCTCAAGTAAGTGTTGTTATCCCCATTTTACAGATAAACATACTGAGATACACAGCTACCAAGCAACTTGGGATTCAAACCCAAGCTCGTCTAAGTCCAGACACTTAAGCACTAGGCTCTTAACTGTTTTTCAGAAGACTAAACAGCAGTATGATGAAAAGAAAATGGGTTTTGGAGTTAGAAAGATCTAGGTACAGATCTGTGTTCTGGTATTTGTAAGCTTTGTGACCTGGATCTTAGCACATAACAGACACTGAATGTTAGTTCCTTCTTCAATTCCTGCTACAAGTCCAGACATATATTTAAATTAAAAAAAAAAAAGCCTATGTGGAACAGGAACAGTCTTTCTGAAGACTTTCAATTTTCTGAATTTCCACTTCTTTCTTCCAGTTCCACATATTCTTTCTCAGGTCTCAGGTGAGACAACTTACGGTACTACAATAAGCCTGTCTCTAGGGGTGCCATAAGCTCTCATTATCAGATCAACAGAAGCAGACTGAAGTTTACTGTAAGAATATTACTAGAAAGTATGGGCAAAATATTTTAAGAAATTAAACATGAGATATAGATAGAGCAAAGAGCAAAGGCTCTTTGATTTGATCTTAGCTATAGATTATCTCAGAAGAAACAGTTGATTACACACACCTTCTAGTTCATTTTTTTCCTTTTAATATTTTTTATTTATTGATTTGAGAGATAGAGAGAGAGAGAAACATCAATTTGTCATTCCACTTATTTATGCATTCAGTGGTTGATTCCTGTAAGTGTCCCGACTGGGATGGAACCCGCAACTTTGGCTTATCAGGACAAGGCTCTCCCAGGGGTGTCCAACCTTTTTGGCCACACTGAAAGAAGAAGAGTTGTCTTGGGCCACACATTAAATACACAAACACTAACAAAAACTGATAAGGAAAAAAAAAGGTTTTAAGTAAATTTACGATTTTGTGTTGGGCCACATTCATAGCTATCCTGAGCCTTGTGCAGCCGGTGGGCCGCGTGCTGGACGCCCCTGACTGAGTTACCCAGTCAGGGCCTGGTTCATTTCTTTGTCTCAACTTCATTACCATGTTACCTTGTTCTTGTTAACATATTAGAAGACCGGCACTGCCCATTATGTTAATATTCTTTATGCTAATATTCTTTATATCCTTTATTAACTAGATATCAGCATTGAACCTGGTGAAAGATGCTTTGTCCTGACAGGTGCATACCGTCTGCACTAACTGACCATTTAAATGTCTGTGCTGAAGTTCCCTTGATTTTAAAATTCTGGGTGGTTTTCTTTTAAGCATACCTACAAGATGATCCATTTCCACATATTCTCTCTGAAGATCCACTTAGCTTCCTACCCCTGCAATACCAACATCATCATTGCCCAAAGAGTTTTCTGGTGGTGGTGGTTTTCTAAAATGTTAATAACTACCACTTCAAATAGAAAAATACTCCACACCATAGCAAAAACAGGGGTCTATCGCTAGGAAAGGTGGCTTATACTCTCACATCATTGAACAAATGTTTATTAAAAGTTTTTTAAGTGGAAAAAATAATATTTATTAAACATATTTTGTTCTCACTGATTTCATACTTTTTGCCCACTGCTCGACTAGTTTAATTTAAACCATACATCATAGCCAATAGCTCTCACATCCAAGAGAAGTAAACAATGAAACTCTTACAAATGTGACCACTAAATCCCAAAGATAATCATTTCTTGAGGTATTAGCAGCTATTCACTCAGGTGATGCCAGATTTAATCATTCATTCAAAAACCATTTATATCCACTTACAATGGACCACCCACTGGGAACATAGGATTAAATCCAAATTGAAAGAACAGTATATAAATTATTTTAAGCTCTGAGACAGACTCACAGACAGAGAGCAGGCTGACAGCTAGGGGGCCCCCAGAGAGTTGGGTAGAGAGGGGTGGAGGGATTGAGCAAGAAAAAAGAAGAGAAAACTCATGGACAGGGACAACAGTGCAGCGACTGTGGGGAACAGTGCCAGGGGAAGTTGAGGAGGACATGGGGAGATAAATGGTGCTGGAAGGAGATTTGACGTGGGTTGGTGAAGACACAATACAGTGGACACAATACAGATAGTGTGTTGGCGAATTGTGCACCTGAAACCTGTATAATTTTGTGAACCAGTGTCACCCCAATAAATTCAATAAAAAGCAGGGGAAAAAAGTATTTTAAGCGCTAACACTTGCCATTTCTCCAGTTTCGCCTCCATATTTAAACACTATGTTCCAGACCTTCTGAACCACTTTAAGTGAGTTTTTTGACCATGCACTCTCTTTTACAAATGAAAGGTTAAGTTTGGGCGGGGTGGAGAATTGGGAGTTTTGTAGTACTCAGATGATACAGATGAGGAAACAAGGGCCCAGAGGGTTTAATAACATAAGCCAGACCTTACAGTTATTAATAAGCAGTAAAGTAAGATTTCAGGTCAAAGTCCATCTGATCCATTACCCTTACTTCCACTATGTCCCTCTTCATCACACAATATAATCAGTTCTTTATCAGTATTGTCCACAAGAAAGTATTATTTAATTGTCCTAGTTACTTTAAAATATAGAATATATATAAAGAACTTATTAGGTACTTTCTTATAAAAGTGCCAATTAAAATTTTAGAATGCATTTTGAATCCTTAAAAAATATAGGTTTTTCCCCTGGCTAGCATGGCTCAGTGGATTGAGCTCCAGCCTGCGAACCAAAGGGTCACCGGTTCAATTCCCAGTCAGGGCACATGCCAGGTTGTAGGCCAGGTCCCCTGTGGGGGATGTGCAAGGGCCAACCACATACTGATGTTTCTCTCCCTCTCTTCCTCCTTCCTTTCCCCTCTGTCTAAAAATAAATAAGTAAAATCTTTAAAAGTGTATATGTATATGTGTATGTATATATGTTTTCAATTCTGGCAATGGTAATAGCTATGGTTATTTACATGTATAATAATTTTTATTTAAAAGTCTGCATTATTAAATTGCATCATTTATCTGACATGCCTTGTTCTTATATTTTCATTTAGCTATAAGAAGAAAATATGGTAGGTTTTTTTTAATATTAGAATGAGAAAGATCATTCTAAGTATATCACCAGCCCCAAGCCATAAAACAAAAAGTAATAAATCCAAATACATTTTTTAAAATCTTGACCAGTAAAAAAAAGAAACAAACAAGGTCACAAAACAAAAGACATATAGAAAGCATGTACAGATCACTAACAATGACAAACGGAAAAAGAAATACAAAAGGCTCTACACAAATGTAAAAGGCTCTCACTGTCACTGAGAAAACAGAAATTAAATCTACAATGGCATATTTTTCACCAAAATATTGGCAAAGATTATCACACACTGAGTTGACAATGATGTGGGAAAGTCCCCCTAGTACATGTCACTTATGTATACTTCCTCTTTGAAAGCAAATTTGGCAATATTTATTAAAATATAAAATATACTGACCTTTTGACCATAATTCCATTTCTAAAAATGTATCCCTATGATATATTCACACATGTCCAAAAATGTTATGTGTACAAAGATACTTAAGTGTTTTTCCAAATAGCAAAATAATTAGAATTAACTTACCCAAAAATATGGTACTAGTTAAAGAAATTAGAGAATATTCATAAATGGAATATTATGCAGTCATTAAAATGAATAGGCAGCTATATATTAATAGGCGTGGAAATTATCTCCTAAAAAGTAAATTTCAGGATACATTTGTGTTTTTTTATGTTTAGACACATACATTCATGCATGCATATGCACGCACACAAATATACAGACACAAAATATTGGATATATATACATATCTGTACTTACATATAGAATTTTCTGGTGGATTATACAATAAACTAGCAACACTAGTTGCCTCTGATTAGGGAAAAGGTTTAGAAATTCTTTAAAAAAACGTAAGAAATTTTGTACCATTTATTTATTATCCATTAAATAAAAATTACAAACTGACTTTGGAAAGTACTTTTAAAATTGAATTATTAAAATAGGGAGAACTGCTCACCTGTTTTAAATATAAGCTAAATTATTGCCTTGATCTATCAGGGAAACTTTTTTTATTATGTTCCTTTATATCAGGAGTAAATTATCCCTTTGACAGTAACAGAAAATCTAAACTAAGACTGAAAAGATAATTTACATGTCAAGGAACACAACTTCTAATTTGTGACAAAAACATCTCATCTGAAAGACTATGACATGCATACAATAGAAATTCAACAAATATTTATTCAACCTTTCTATTGGTTTCAGTGTGTTTGCGTTCCTCATATTTTTTCATAGTATCACAACAAAAAAAAAAAACAAAAAAGCCTCACTGGGAAGTAAAAACATTTACATTATGCTTTTCTTTCAAAAAAAATCATTCTCCATTTTCCCAACAAAAATGGCAAACTACTTTATTAACATTATCACAAGTTAAATCAACCTTTGTTTATTAGGTAACTACTATGGACAGGTGTTAAGAATACTGCAAAACAAACTCCAAAGAAGGGTACATTTTTATTCCTGCCCTCAAGGAGTTTATAATCTTGAAAGTCAAAGCTTAAAAACATTAATCAGTAAAAGGGCATTATAGAATTTATTGGTAGATAGAGTTATCCAAACTAAAAATTTTAATGGAATTCAGGTAAGGATAAACAAATGTAACTATTAATCTACTTAGAGATCTTTAGGTATATAAAAATGCTTCTAAAGTTTTAGTATCTCACTCACATGAAAAATGGTATCTGATGGTGATGGGTTTAGCTAGGCTTGGAAGAAATTGCTAACAATTAAATATAGTTTTTTAATAGTACCAGCTCCTAAGGCAAGAAATTACTATAGTGGTCTCAATCTGTTTTATCACTGCTCACATCTCTTATTAAAAATATCTCAGGCATGAACCTCATAATACATAAATATTTCTTTGTAAAATATATGCATCTTAATATAGTCAATCTATATATTAAGTATCAGTAAAGCTTAATTTCTTTCTTTTTCAAATAAAAATAGAAATATTAATGTTTTAATATTTTTTTCTGTACTCCAATTTATCATCTTGTAATGCACACCCACTTTGTATGAATACTTAATATGAATATTGAAACTCACAGATCACACAAAAATATTTTCATCCAAGTTTCAATTTTTCACACATCAAACTCTTTTTCTAACACAGTTGTTAAAAGACAGCAGGTATGACTTTGAATTTCAGTTTATTTTTCTCTGTCCATGACCTTTCAGAACAGATGTTAACATGCAATTAAATAGGCATCACTAAAGAGAAACAAAGGATAGTATAGTCATAACCAGGTATTTGTCCCTTTGAAGTTAATAGGAAATGGTAACCACTGAAGAATATCAGTATTTTTTCCTATACATAGCATGTGAAACTAATATCGAATGTTGATAATATATTACTTAATAAACTGTCAAATTCTTGAAAATGCTTAGTCTCTCATTATAATTCTATTATAAAGTCTACTGTTTTCCTCACTTTCTTTGCCTACTATTATTTTATTACAAAAGACAAAAGCACTTTTAAAGAATATTTACAATTAAGTTTTCAATAATATTATGTTTTAACCTCCAAACAACTTATTGCTAAAATGAAACAAAAATAATTCTGAAACCATGTAGGCCATTTTGAGCTAAGACCCCTCCCAAGACTAAGTTAAGAAGAAATGCAAATATATATTTTAAATAAATATGAATAGATTTTTCATCAATGTAAATTCACAGACTGTTTGAATGTTTAGAGAATGTTTGTTTCTATCTAAATTGTAAACATATGAATGCACAAACATTATATGTATTTGCATAGTGTGTAGGTTTATATGGAAGTGTAATTTATTGATGTCTACCCACCTGAATAACCAACCCTTTCACATTTTTCTAGTATAATATATTGTTCATTTTGAGTATTTCTTAATTCAGTACTCAAAAGTTCACTTAACTTCTATATATTAGAATAAATAGATTTGAAACTATAGTGAATTTGCCAATAAATACTATTATTTAGCATACTATAAAGAAATAAAAAACATTCTACATTTAAATATGTGGGTGAAACAAATAAAGCTATGTTTTATTTGAGCATCACTTTGGCAACACTAATTTTATGACAATATAGTAAAAATATAGATTAATATATCTAAATATCAAACTCTAAGTCACCAAAAGCTTGGTATTGTCAATATATATAGTAAAGCAAAGCTAGGAGTATGCTCAAAAAGCTCTTAAAAATAACGCTCTATTCTTCTATTAGTTGAAATAATCTACTTAAATCTGTTAATCTTTTTTTTTCATTTCCAAGCCTACTAGTAAATCACAGTCCCAGAAAGGACTTAAGCCCAGAAATTATCTTTGACGAAGCAATTCTCCTTTATTTCAGCTAATAAGTCAGAAATACATTTGCTCTCTAATCCTTCCACATTTTTGATATGCAGTGTTTTTCTCAAACACGTACAAATATTTGATACTTTTATCATAAGTTATTTAAAGTAATATTTTTGTTAAAGTATGGAAATATACATATCGACAGAGAATTGTTTCTTTGTTAAGTGTATGAAAGAATACTGAATTCAACAACCTGTTTTTAAATTTTACATGATTAGAGGTTAGTGTATTAGTTCCTTCATAGAGGAATTCTACACTTTCAATTGCGTGTTTCTGTGTAGAATATAGGAAAGTATATTTAAGAACACAAAAGAACCGTCCCACTTTGGCATATTAACTGTACAAGTTAATCTCTTGGTGAATAATTCAAATAAGAAGAAAAAAGTTGAGTTGAAAAAACATAAAAAGGTTACACGTCTTCTGCACAATCTCTTTCACACAGCAACTGAGAAAACAAATCACCGTAAAACATTTACAAGAAACTAACGAGAAAGCATCTCAACGGTACAGCTCTCGGTCTGGACAGTTCCCTAGTGCTGAAGTTACACAGCCGCTAAAGCGCTGTCTGGCGGCTGCCTCCACTCCCGCCCTGGGCCAAATCCCGGCAGCCCGGACTGTGAGCGCGAACAGAACTTCCCAAGGTAAGGAAGCATCCTAAACTGCAGGAGTGCGAGGAACTGGAGTCTCTTCGGGATTAAATAGATTTACTAGTTGCAAACAGGAAGAGCAGCAGAGTGAAGGGTGTTAGAACCCGCCGAGGGGGAGGGGCTGGAAGATGGCGGCGGTCGCACACCCACCCGAGACACAGCAGAGCACAGGCCCCTCGCCCGCACTGCCGCTCTCCTTTCCGCGGCGACCGTGGGCAGCTCTGCTCTTCTCAGCGCTGGGGGCAGAGCTGCCCCGTGGAAGCACCGGACGTGCGGCCCGCGGCGGCGCCCGCATCCCCGGCCCGCGCGCCTAAGCCCGGGTCCCGACCAGGAGCACCTGTGCACGGCCATATTGGATGCATTGCCCCAGTCACTGCCTCCGCGCAGGGGCGGCGGCAAAGAAGGCACGCGCGGAGCCAGGGTTCGGCCTCTGCCCCAGCGGGGCCCCGGGAGCCGAACTTGCCCGCGGGGATATCGCCAAGGACGCTCGGGAAAATTACAACGCCCTAAGACTCGCCACTCTCGCTTCAGCCAGCCTCGCGCCCTCCCTCCCCGACACACACCCCCGTGCTCTGACACCCAGAAAGCAGCCCCGGCGACCCGCGCCGGCCGCAGCCCTCGTGGCCCAGGCGCCGCCGGCGGGAGGGAGGGCGGCGATCCCGGGCGCGCAGGCGGCCGCAGGGCAGCCGCCGAGGGGGCGGAGGGCAGGGAGGGAGGCGGGAAGATGGAGCTGGGTCCTTACTTGAGCACTGACTGCTCCTTCTCCTCTTCTTTCTTCTGCCGATCCATGACAGCCAGGATGATTTTCCTCTCCTCCTCCGTGAGGTGGCTGAGGTCGGGCATCTCGGGCTGCAGAGGCGGCTGAGAGGCCGCCGGGGTGGGAGCCGGGCGGCCCCGCGGCCCGACAGGAGCCGACATGTTTGGTGGAGCCTAACCACCCTAGGGAAGCTGGGAGGCAACTCCACTGGCGGCGGCGGCGGCGGCGGCGGCAACCGCTCGGGCGGCTGGGGCAGCCTCCGGCGCCGGGACAAATACATACAAATCAATGGCCTTCAATCCCAGGCGACAGCCCCCCTCCCCCAAGAAAGAAAGAGCGGGGGGAGGGGAGGGCGAGCGACGTAGGGGGAGGGCAGGCTGAGGAGTGCGCTCCGGGAAATGTTTCCTCAGCCTCCGGGGGCGATGGGCTGCAAGTGAGCGGTTTGGGTTGAGAGAAGAGCGTGAGGCCGGGCCGGGACGCTGTGTGCGCGGAGCGGCGGGGGAGGGTGGTGGAGTAAGGTGGCGGGGACGACTAAGGGTGGGGTGACTGGAGGGAGCGGGCGCGAGGGCGGCGCGCGGGCCAGGGCGCGAGAGTGTCCGGCCGCGGCGGGGGCGAAGGGCGCGCGCGCCACCTCGGAGGGAAAAGGGGCCGCGAACCAGCTCCCCGGGGGAGTCCCGGCAACTCGCTCAGAGCGCCGGGAGGCAGCGTCCCGCGAGTCCTAGGGGCACCGAGGCGGGAGCGGAGAAGGTGGCGAGGCAGCAGGGGCTAATTTCCCAGAGAAGCAGCTCAGCCCTCCCGACGGCTGACGCGTCACAGGGCTCCCGGGCGCAGCGGAGGAAGGACCCCTCCAGAAACGACAGGGAGATGGCCGCGGGGCCGGGGACGGCCGCTGGAGACCCCTCTGGGCTAGAGGGGAGCAGCGAAGGCGGAGAAGGGATGACGAGGGCTAGCGGCGGAGAATCCCAGGTCCAGGGCCCCTCGGCTGCCAACGCCCGGATCCCAGCGAACTCCGACACGTCGCAGGGTCGGGTGCCTGTCCTCCCTCATCACGCGTGGGTTCGGGGTCCCTCAGCCGCCGTCACCCCTTAGGTCCGTAGAGTCAGCGCCTAGGGCCCGCTCGCTCCCTACGCCACCGTCGCCGCCGGTTGCAGCTGCCGGCGCCTCCTCCCCTCCACTTCCCGGGCTCCTCCCGCGGGGGCCGCGTCACCTCCCGGCAGCCCAGACCCAGGCACAAGGCACCTCGGGCGCCGGCCGGGCGGCGTCCACCCCTGCCCAGGGTGATCTGTGGGCTGGGGCCGGGCAAGGCGAGGCTAGGAGGGAGGAGGCGGGCCAAGGGCGGGGGTGTGGAGAATGAGGACGCGGGAGGGGGCGTCCGAGGAGTCCGGGGTGTGAGCCTGGCGGGTGGGGGCACCCAGAGGGTCAAGTCGGGAGGGAAAGGAGTGGGAGCGTGGGGACCGGAGTGGGGGTGCTGGGGGGAGTATCAGATGCAGAGCTGGGGTGTGACCAGGGAGTAGGGGCGCCCACAGTTCGTGAAAGGAGGGGAACTGTAGGGGAGGTGTGAGTCCGGGTGGCGGGCCGGGAGGAAAGCTTGTGAGCCAGCGGGGGCCTCCCGAGGTTGTGGGCGGGGTTCTGGAAGGAGGGTGAGCATTGGTCTTGGGGAGGCCCCTGGGATGCCAAGGTTGGGGGGCGCAAGGGGTTACTCGAGTGGAGGGGAAGGGAGGCCTTGAGCGAGTGGGAAGCTCAGGTGATGTCAAAGACCTGGGGCCCGGGAGGAGGGGGGCAGTGCGGTGAGGAAGTCCTGGAAAACTAAGGGTTGGTGGCAAAAAAAAATGCCCGGAGAGGTGCTGAGGGGAAGACGTCAGAGAGCGTGGGGAAGTGGGGGGGTGAAACTGGAGAGCTTGGGTTCGTCCGGGAGCGGTGAGGACCGGGAGGAGACTGTAGGCTGTCAGGGTGCAGGAACCGAGGATCATCCGGAGGCCGAGTGTGAGCGGCCCTGGGGCCAGGGGCTTCGGTCTGCGGGTGTTTAGCCTTTTTTGGCGGGCCCTGCCTAGAGAGAGGCAAAGAAGCTTAGGGGATCGGGCTAGAGTCGAGTGGGAGTCTGTAGGTGGGTTCGGTGAAAAAGGTCGAGGGTAGCCTGCGAACCAGCTTTACTCGGTGGGGTGAGTGCCGTCCGACTACCCTCTGGGTGGGGGCGAGGCCAGGCGTGGGCAGGTATGGACTCACCCCCACTTCTGGGTGCCCTCGGCCAGCGCAGTGGACGACAGAGTGGGTGGGGAAAGGTGCCCGTACATGAACACACCCCTACCCCGCCTTCCACACTCGCCTGTTGAGTAGCAGACCAGATTATGGCCTGATGAGTAGTGTAAGGCCTTTGGAGTTTATATTATATTTACCTTCTTGAAGTGTAATCAACCCTGTCACTCCTTCCTCAGTCCCCTGGTACCATTTGACTAGCTCCCAATTTAAGGGAGCTGGAGACAGACAAAGCGGCCCTAGAAGTCTCTTGGGATTTCAGAACTTAGATTTCTTTTCTCACATGCCTTGTAATTGGGAAGAGGGAAGAAGGGAAAGTTTGTGTTTATTTTATAATTTACTCACCTGTTCCAAACCAAACTCTCATACTCCAGATAATTCAGTTTTCATCTCTTTGGAGCTGAGCAAACTAGATATCATATGAATCTCATTTTCTTTAACTTTGTTTTTAGAGTTAGAGAAATTTTATAAATCTCTAATCCAACCTCATCATCCTATGGGAAATTGGACACTAAGATCAGGCAGCTAGTAAATGGCAGCACTGCAACTAGAACCTAGATATTTTTACTCTTTTGAAACCATAGTGGTTTTCAACCCTAGCTACACGTTAAAATTACCAGGGTCACTTTTTATAAATACCACCTGGATCCATCCCTAGATCTGGGGTTAAGACACTTGTCATGGGTATATTTCTTAAATTTTCCGAGTAATGGATAGTGAAGGTTGAGAACTACACTATGTGCATTGCAAAATAGATAATGGAAGGGAAAATGGGAAGTGGAAAACAAGCAAAAAGAACACTTCTAGGGAGGCTGAACTTCTTTTAACCTAAAATTGAAACATTCAGTTTTCTAATAGTCACACTTTCCTTTCTACTCATATGCAATGACAAGTATCCTTAAGTACACATGCTTATAACTTTAGCCAAGGAAACCCTATGAGCCGCTAAAATAGCTAAAAGCTCCTTTAAAAGGGAGGAGAGGAGAACTAAAAATAATCCAAAGGGATGGGTGGAATATTCTACCTTATTCAACTATTTCTGAGCCAGATTTAAAGAACTAACACCACCTCCATCCTCTAGCCAATTGTCAACCCAAGCAGAAACAGAAGCCAGAATACACACATTACTCTGAGGCTGAAACTCTGAGGTTAAAATAGTATCGTTATTTTGAGTACATAAAATGTGAACTTAAAAGTGATTGTGCAGACTGAGCAATTTTGGCTTCCTTTACAGTACAGAGTCATGTCCTGCGCCCTGTACTGTTTTCTACCAGTCACATAGCATGCTGGTTCCCTGCAGCTGTGCCTGCCTGCACCCCCGCCCCTGGTTTTCACCAGCCTGGAGACTGCCAGCAAATGAAATACAGTGTGCATGAGCAGGTATCACTGGGACACCTCACTTACAGGATTGAAGCAAAAGTGAGTGAGCTTACTATTACTGTATTTCCTTTTTACATTTCTTTACTACAACTATGTGTGTCTTTCCTGTTAAAGGGAATCCTAGGAGTGAAAATATCTTAAAATCATCTTCCACCCTGATTCTTACACCTTCTCAAAATAAAAATTTATGTATCATATAGATAGAATATCACATAGAATTTTAAATAGACTAGTTTTCAAACTTGTAGGCCCAATTTAATATAAGATTGCTATGCTCAGAACTAAAGAAAATAAAATACCTTCAAACTATCTGTCATTAGATCTTACTACACTATGGATCTTAGAGATGTTTTGTTTTTTCTAGTATACTATTTTACCTAAAATGTTTATCACATCTCACTGTGTCCTGTATGGCATTATGTTTTACTTGGGCACATCCCTCAAATATAGGAACATATTTGAAGTTAAAACTGTGTTGTTCTTATTTAACTTTGTAAGTAACTGGCTATCTTCATCTCAAGGTCTTTTTATTTTTTTCCAACAACCAAGGAATTTTTTTAAATTTTTTTATTTTTGTATATCTTACTGAGTATACTGTTACAGTTGTCCCCGATGAGCTACAGACTAATTCCAAAATGCAAATCCCTTTTTCAGTTCCTGTAGGAACACAAGCTTCTGAAGCCGGTGAGTCTATGGACTTTCATTTTTACATGAGTATGGCCTGCTTACTAGGAATCTTCAAAGGAGGCATATCCAAACTAAAATCATAAACTAAAATAGTCACATCACTAGACTACTGAGGACTCAGTATTCGTGCTTAGATATCTGGCTACCTCACAATGCTTGGAATCATTACAGCTCTTCTGCACACGAATAGACATGGATGGTTGGCATTTCTATGGTTTTTCTTAACATCTCTCTGCTTCTTTCCTTGCAGCTCTATAGTCTTTTTCTCAGCACAGAATAAAGAGCAAGCCTCCAGAAACATTAGTCAGGTCGTACCACTCCACTACAGCAACCCTGTCGTGGCACTGACTGGTGTGCCTCAGTGGACTGGGTGTCATGCTGCAAACCAAAAGGCCTCTCAGTGGAGTCTCATCAGGGCATGTGCTAGTTGGGCATGCAAGAAGCAGCCAGTCGATGTTTCTCTTATGCATCAATGTTTCTCTTCCTCTCTTTCTCCCTCCCTTCTCCTCTCTCTAAAAATAAATAAATAAAATATTTTTTGAAAAAAAACTTCAGAGCATTTTTGACCTTTAAAAAATCTCCATTTTTCTCAGAGCTAAACTCCTTAAATGACCTCCAAGTCCCCCATGATCTCTCTGACCTCATCTCCTTCTTTTAGGTTTTCCTCCAACTGTTGCCACTGCCTAGAACACTCTTCAAGAAATAAGACATTCACTTGGTTCACTTGTCAAATCTGTGCTCAGTTATCCATCCTATTTAATACTCCAGCCTGCCCCACCCACTTTCTGTTCACGCCAATCTCATTTACCTTACCCAGCCTCTTCTTTTTTTTCCATAGCACTTACTACCTTCTATGTTTATCATTAATCATCAGCTGCCCCCTACTAGAGTATAAGCAGACATTTACACTAATGTATCCTAAGCACCTAAAACTATATGGCATGTAATAGGTGTTCCAGCAAATACTTACCGAATGAATTTCTGGGGAGAGGATTTGTCATCATTGGTTTCAGTTGAGCAGGAGAAAGAGAAAAATCTTACTCAAAAGAGGCAAACAGGTACAGAGAAGTAAGATCTAAACTCTGTCAGGGAATATAGATTCATTTAGAATTTAGCTCTTACCTACCTCTAACCTTACCTCCAGCCCAGCCTACCAACACATCACCCTCTTAAACCATGACAACCTACTTGCACTTCACCGAATGTGTAGTTTCTTATCTCTATGATCTTTCTATTCCCTCAGTTTATAGATCACCTTTTCTATTCTCTCACACAAACTTCCTTTCAGTTAACTCTTTGTCTTCACCAGATGCTTCTCCCTCTCTTTCTCTTCCTTCTCTGCCTGTTGCCTCCAGGAACTGTACATGCTTTGCTCACAGATAGCACTTGTCACACAGTGTTGTTGACATTTATTTCCTCATCTGTTTCCTCAACTGGACCATGAATTCTTTTAAGGGCAGGGCAAGAAATATGCCTTTTACTCCAGTTTCCCCAGAGCCTATTAAACTGTCTTATGTATTACAAGGACTCAATAAATATATGCTGCATGATTACATGAGCAGTCACAAAATAAGGAGAAAATTTACTGTTATTGGAGTGTGAAGAAAGGGAGGCAGGGAGTTGTAGCAAGAGGTAAAGCTGGAGAAATAGGTTTTGGCAAGATTATTTTACAACCTTTTATGCTATGCTAAAGAATTTGAACTTGTCCTATAGTCAGTCACTAGACGGGCAGTGGAGGTTTTTCTTAGCCAGAAAACAGACATGATCAGCCTTGATATTCAGGATAATATCCTGGCTTTGTTTCTTCATCCATATCCAAAACACTTGCTAATAGACTTACTGAAAGGATCTAGATGTGCATCATGTAGGTTTGGAGCCACAGATAGAATTTTTTACTTCTTCAGAATTTATTTTACTGGCTCTTTTGCTCAGTAGATTATAACAGCATGATAATGAGGTCAAGGTCATGGTTTAGATCCCTGGGTGAGTCAGCCAGTGCAGTGGCCACAGCTGACTGTTAATCTTTGCCAGTTGTCAGATGATAACATGTTATTTCTTGACCAGGAATTGAGTGGAAGAATATGACTGCTTCATCAAAAGTTAATCACTGTTATTGGAAAAGTAGTTCAAAGTGCTGAGGTATAACCATACCATAGGATCATACTGTCATTTTAAATTAAAATAACAGTATTTCATTAGTGATACGGAAAGAGCACAGCATCAGAGAAAGTTTACATTGTTTGTTCCTAGAAAAGAAGCCTGAGATTAGTATGATTTCATTATTGGGATTTGAAGCCAAGAAGTAATGAAAAATTTAGTGGATGTTAGTGTAGATAAGCTTTATTAATTACTTTTTGTGTATTTAGCAACATAGGAGGTTATTTCTTATTTATTATGTCATAAAACCCATAGAGCCATTTATATTAAAAGGACCTGGGAAAATCATATTATAATCATCTTTCATTTATAGCATTATAAAGTTATTTCTACTTTTGTTCCCTTCTAGTAATCAGTGAACACATCTTTAAAGTGAAATAGGACAATATTAGATATTGGGACATATAGACATAACCACCCTTACTATTTTCTTAATTAATTACATCTTCATCTTAATTACAACTCTGACCACTACAAAAGTAAAAAAAAAAAAAAAAAAAAAAGGTGAATTTTATGGTATCAGAAATAAATTAAAAACTGCTAATGAATAAATGGACCTACGCCTTAAATATCAATTAAATAGTGCCCTAGCTCAGTGACTCAGTTGGTTGGAGCATCTCATACACCAAAAGGCTGTGGGTTTGATTCCTGCTCAGAGCACATACCTAGGTTGTGGGTTCGAACCTTGGTCGTGGCACATACGGGAGGCAACCAGTCAATATCTCTCTCCTTCTTCCTTCCTCTCTCTCTCTAAAATCAATAAATATATATCAATTAAATAGCAACAGCTGCTAATATCACAAAAGATAATCAACCAGACATGTGCTTCCTGATGGAAGAACACAACAGAACCTGAGAAAGTTGTCATGCCAAAAAAAATAAATAAAAACTGATTTGAAGGTCTTCTAGATTCATGTACCAATTTACAGGAAATACTGAGGACACAAGATCATATCAAACTACACCATGTGATCACAATCGGTGGAACACTATAGAACATTCTATGGGACAAATTCCAATTTTCTCAACAATTATAATGCAAGGGAAAAAAGGATGGAAGGAGGAATCTATACTATACGTTAAATGGAACTTAAAAAACATCAGTCAAATGTAAGGATTCGTGAAGCTCATTTGGACCTTGATTTTTAAAGAAAAAAACTGGAAAAAAACTTTTATAAGAAAACTGGAAATTTGGACAGTAACCAGGTACTTGAGAATAGTTGGATATTATTGTTTTCTTAGATTAATAATGATATTGTGATGATGCTAAAACAAAGAATCCTTAGTAACACTGAAATGCCTATGGATGAAATTATGAAATATCTAAGACTTACTTCAAAATAATATAGATGGGGGTATGAATGGGGTAAAAATGGTCATGGAAGATAGTAAAAAATTCTTTCAGATCAAAGTTTTTAGAAAGATAATAAGTCCCTAACTTCCACTCCCTGCCTTTCATTAAACTAGGAAATCAGCAAACTCAATCCTTTATCAAGCATTCATTATTTGACAGATAACTCTGTTAGCTGCTGTCACATTTTTTACCACCTTCTGATACCAACCATCCTATGAAGAATTAGTACTATTTCATTTTACATGTAAGAAAATAGCTTGAGAGGTATTTTAAACACAGGAAGAGATTGAATTTCAAGGCAAATTTTCAGATCTAAGTCTCCTGGCTCCCTGTCCAGAACTCATACCACTATACACAACTGCTTTAAATGGTTACGTGCATTATTATATGTATATATTCTGTTTTCCTGACTAAACCTGAGTACACTTTTACTTTAGTGTCTGACATATCATAGCCATCATAAAATAGTTTTATTTAACCCAGCCTGCTCCCTAATAACTACCATACTTAAAATGTGAAAAGCAATTATAACAGAAACTAATGTTTAGTTATGTTTCAGTCACCTGACACTATCCCGGTTTGCCCAGGACAGCCATTTAATCTGTTGATCAGGTGCAATTATTTATTGCAATTCCTTTCACCCTCAAAACTATCCTGGTTTGCACCTGAAAATTTATGGGCATGCTATATTTAGCATAATATGAATTAGGCTCAGATGCACAATAAGTAATGGGTATAGAAAATCTGTAAAATTCAAACAGTGCATTCCTAGAGTAAAAGTCCATGTCATAACCACCCTGTGATTACCATACTACATGCTAGACATTTAATAAATTTGGGTGAAATAAAGTTAATGAATTCTCCATTACAAAAGAGTAAAGTACTCTGAGTAGCGTATATTTTCCCAAAGGACAAGATTTTGACCCCAGCTGGAATTCAGTAATAACTAATCAGAATACCAGCAATATTGAGCCCATCTTCTAATGAAGATTCATGGCAAAAATGGATCAAACTGCCTAAGATTTATAAGATACGCATAATTATTTATATAAAATGTTATTTACATAGGCTGACATACAGTGTAAGAAGATAAAGTCAAGCTTCCCAAATGTAAGAAAAGATAATTGTTGTTTATTTGAAAGCACGTGCAAAGTGATTGTAGAAGTCTTGGCCAAAAATCTAATCACTTAGGAGTAGCTTGCAATCCAAGATTTCCCACAAATTTGTGGCTTTCAGTGACAAAGGGTAGGTTTATCTTCCATAATATGAGCTGGCTGCTGTATACTTCAAATGTCCCCCTCTGCCTACAAGGATCGTTTTAGTCTTATCTAGATGGTGCCTGATCCAATTGCTTTAGTCCATGTTCTTTACTCTGCCAGACACAGTGAAATTCAAGAAACCACATCCTAGATCTGATGAAAGGAGATGCAGAGCTCACTATCAGCTGTGTAGTGATGGTACTGCATCCCTAATTACTTCACTATCTTTCTGATTAGTGTCATATAACACTAAACTGAAAAGGAGATAGAAAAGAGTCCTGTCATTTCCCACAAAGGTAAGGTGAAGAAAAGATTAGCAAAAGAGATCAAGAATAATCTGACTTTATTAGAGTCTTTACTTAGTCAAAGAAAATTTAGGTCACCCAAATACCAGAGAAAGACAAATAAGTTTATCATATTTGTTGCCTGGATATTTTGTGGGGTGCCTAGTATATACAGAGAAAGTATCACCATGCCAATAATTTTGGAAAATGTTGGGGGCTTCAGTTATTCTCTTGTTAAGTAAAAATTCTCTACAAGGTGACCGGTAAGATTCTCTATACTTTTCAAATGTGACGATTCTATGAAATACTACCATTATCTAATACTTACTTCTGAAACATATTCAAACAGTAAGCATGTATTGGGAACTATTGAGAACAACATAACTGTATAAGAAATAATGTCTACCTCAAAAAGTTCAGTATAACATGAGAGACATGCAAATACTTATAATCCATTGCAGTGCATGCTACAAGAGAAATATCTACAAATTTCTGTGGCAGTGCAAAGAGGATATGCCTAACTCATGAGAAACCATAGTAAGAAAAATTTTGAATGGCTTTCAAAGACCAGGAAAGAAAGTTATTTAGGCAGAGGAACAAATTATTTTATATGACTTGGAGTATGGGTTTTAAGAAATTGGGAAGGAGCAAATTGCTGGAGATGAGGCTGGAAACTGGCCAGAACCTCAAAGATATGCTAAGGAGTTTGGACTTCGTCCTGCAACAGTGCTTCTCACACTTGAATGGGCATGAAAATCACCTTTGTAGATTTCATTAAAATGCAGATTCTGATCCAGTTAGTTTGGGTGGAGCCTGAGATTCTGCATTTCTAATGAGCTCTAAGTGATGCTTCCTATACTGCTGATCCATGGATCACATTTTGAGTGTGAACTGTATTCTAAGCAGGGAAGTGATATAGTAAGATTGTTTTTAGGAAGAATTACTCTGAACAGCTAGGAAGTGAGATGGAAAGTGGTAGTAAAGAGAAAAATTGGGAATTATTAAAATAATAAAGATCACATAGAACCTGTACAGTGGTGGCGGAAATGGAAAGGAGATGATATCTTTAAGGTAGCTTTATGATGTAGGATGAATAGGACCTGTCACAATCAGCTGAGACATGTGAGGGAAAGAAAAGTCCACACAAGTCTCACTTAATTTCATTTAAACGAACAAATTCTCATTAAATTAATGTTGAACTGCACCCCAAAGATAAGAAAAGACTATAAAAGTACAACCTAAGAACATAGATGCATAACTCATAAACACAGATAACAGTGTGGTGATGGCCAGAGGGAAGGGGTGTGGGGACTGGGTGGAAGGGGACAAAGAAGGGGGGAAATGTGGCATCTGTAACAGTATCAACAATAAAAATAAAGGGAAAAAAAGTACACTAGTTTGGATACAGCAGTCTTTTGCCATTGTTCTATTGAACCCTGTAATAGTCTAAGGTTGATCTAGAGATATACTGTCCAATATAGTAGCTCTTAGCCATAGCTGAACTAGCCACATATGGCTATTTAAATTTATATTAATTATTATTATATTAATTAAATAACATTAAAATTTTAGCCTTTCAGTTACACCAGTCACATTTCAAGTGTTCTACAACTATATGTGGCTTGTGGTCACCATTTTGCATAGCATCAATATGTAACATTTCCATTTTAGAAGAAATTTCTAATGGACAGTGCTGATAGAGGAATATTTAGGCATCTATACATATCAAAGAGTCAACATTATGAAAAAAATCCCATTGTCTTTATTCTTTATTTCTTTTCTTCTTGGAAGATATTTTAATATTTTAGTATTTTTTTTAAATGCAGCAGTCAATGAAATAAGATATAGGAGCTTTCGAAACCAATATTGAAGGTGAGGACATCTTGGCAGACTCACTAACATCATTCTCCTTTGAGAATCAACACCAGGGTTTGGAAATCCCAGAAGACATCTCAAGATCACAACCCCCTTGAGAAAATGAGCTCATCTGTAAGCAGGTCCATGAGAATAATAACAGATACATTCCCCATATGTAAGCAATGGTTAAATAAGGTGCAAATTTAAGCCTAGTGCAGTTGCCATGAGTAGTTTAGTCAACAAAAAACTAAGTACAGGGGTTTAAAGATAAAGTCTATTCCAGGACTTTTCCCCATAACAACAGTTTACCAGCAGGGAAAGGATGCTTAACCACTTGGGATGCTTTCAGTGATATCTAAAGGAAATTTCAACAGAATCTGACAAACAATAAGGAAATTTATTGGCTCATTTAACTAGAAATCCATAAGTAGATAAGGTTTCAGAATTGGTTGATCCAGCATCTAGTTATGTTTTATCGGGTACTGTTTCATTCTATATCTGTACTTCACTGTTCATGGTGTTAACTTTATTTTAACAATGATTACTTTCACTGACATAATATGACTGACATCAGGGACTTTTCATAGCTGAGCTGGTCTGCTCCCATATCTAGTCAACTGAAGCTCTAAACTGTGCACTGATTGAAGAAGCACTTCTAATTCATCCCTCAGAGAAGGGCTGGCCATGCTCTGATGTCTTAGGTCTGACTAACCTCAAACCATCTGTTGTAAATGAAATGGTATTACCTGATAGGCTTGGCCCACCCAAACCACATGGTTGCCACGTCGTGGGGGAAGAGTGAAATAGATGTTGGGAAAATAGCCATAATACATATTTACTATGTCAGCAGAAAAAGAATGCTATTTTTTAGTTTCCATTTATATCAATTCATTTTTTAAAATCTTTACATTTTAAGTTATATTTTCATGATAAGAAAATACACTGTGAAATGTGAAAGTGAGCAAATGATGTTTCAGATTCACAGATGAAAATCACATTACAGAAAGCATAAAGGAGAAACTGGTGGCATGAAGATGGTAAGTTTAACTTTTTTAGTGCAGCCACAAAATTGAGGGAAATAGACTCAAAAAGAATTGATGTTATGTTATAAGGATGACTGGGATATACCTAGAGTTTTCTACCCTAAAACTCTAGATGACAATATTTGATAAAATGGAAGCAGTACCAGAAGGATTTTGGCCACTCCACTGTTAAAATATATACGCATAAGTATTAGCTATCATATAAAATTTCTAATATACAAATGTATGTTGAATTGATTACCATGATAAAATACAATCTTAGGCATGTTATTGCTTATACTTTCTCCACCATTGACTGGAGTATTTTTATCCAAGTTCAGCAGAAGCACTGCAAAAATTCAAAGTAACTTAAAGTTTATCTCCCTAAAGTTTTTTCAAGTAACTGAAGGAACCCCAAGTGGATGTAGGAAATTAAAAAAATAATAATGCCCCCACTTTGTTTTATTCTTACTTTATGTTTAATGATAAAGTTATAGTTTCAACTACTATATCAATGAATATAATATCTAAAACTGTATCTCCAGTTTCAATCCTTCATTCTCAGCTGTATGTATAGCATTTATACTTGAGCATTCCACTACCACTTCAAACTTAATGAGCCTAAAACAGAATTTATCCACTATCCCCTTCCCCATCAACAACAACAACAACAAAAACAGTTTCTTTTCTGACTTCCATTTTTCTGTCATTGGAGCCATCATTTCCTCCAAAATCTTCAGGGTTACAATGTCAAAAGCATTTGTGATTATTCTTCATGTTTTTCTTACATCTAATCAGCCCTACATACTATCAGTTATTTCTTATAATATCTCAGAGATAGCCCCTAAATTATGCTCACTGCCACCACTTTAACCTGGGTTATTATCACATCTCATTCAAGTAATTGCACCATCCTAGGCATCACTGGATTTCATGAATCAGTATACCACTAATTAGTTATTTCATTGTCAGTAGCATCACAATCTTTGAGCCCCCAAACTCTGCTATAAACTGAATAGAATTGGATAAGATTATCACTGTGTTCTCTTCAGTTGTAAAATTTTGTGGCAGACCAATTTTTCCTTGCTTCAGTCACTTCTACTCTTTCCCTTTAAATCATTCTATATGCTGCTGCCAGATTAACCTTGTTTAAAAAAAACACCACTTCGATTATGACATGAAGAAGGCAGACTGAAAAAACAACAGTTGAAGAGTGCCAGCTCTAAGGTCAGAGTACAGATTCTAATCTCACCTTTACCACTTACCAACCATGTTACATGAACCATGTTCCTCACCTGTCAAACAGGGGGAAAGATAGCACCTCTTTAAAGACTTTAATGATTAAATGAGGTAATACATATGTAATGCCTGGCACATTCCAAGTGTTCGATAAATGTTTGTTATTCTTACATTTTGCAACCAAAGCCCATTAATTGACACTGCCTGCTAAACAAATCCAAAAATCATGGCCCAATTTCAAATTTTTCTACATCTGCCTCTGAACCACTTTTTACTACACTTGCCCTTATTATTGCATTCTATAGACCCTCCCCCCTAAACGCACTGCTCTATTCTTTATCTGCAAGAGGTCCCTGACTTATTTGCACCTCTTCAATATCTCTTATACCTGGAACACCCCAGGCTCTTTACTTGTTTGTGGTGTACCCATCTAAGTCAGAAGGCTTTTAGCTACATGAAAAAAAAAATCAACTTAAATTAGGTTACACAATAAGAAAATATATAGGTCTAGTGGTAAGACAGGTTTCAGATTGGCTTAATCCAGGTGCTGTATCTCTTCTTTGCAGTTCTCCTGGCAATGTCCTCCTCTGTATATTTTCTAGCCCCTCAGGCTGACTTACATCTGGAAAAATTGCTCTAGTGATTCCAGGTTTCACATCCATGCACCTCACTGTTGGAGGAGAGATTCTTCCAGCATTCCAAACAAGAGTCCTGAAATTCACCATAATTGAGTCATATCTTCTTCTTCCCACCCACTACCCCAGCCCCAACCAAACAAGACAATGGTATGCCAATAATTGGATTAATCCAATCACAGGTCCTCCTGAAGCTTGAAGTGGGATCAGCTTTCCCCAAAGTACTTGGGCTTATGGTAAAGGATATTATCCAAGTTAAAGTCTGGGTGCTGTTAACAATTGGAAAGCAAGTAATAAATGTTGGTTATGGAGTCAAGAATGTCCATTTCACCATTCCTGAGGTCCAGTTAAAGACTGTATCTCTCACAGCGTCAGTTTCTATAACACTGCCTTGACTTGCTTTTACTGTGTCTTTTATGCATACATGTCTTGCCTCCCTAAAGATACTCTAAGTTCCTTGAAATCAGGGACATTATATTCCTATTCAGTACTGAGCTGCACACTGAGAGCACTCAATGAAGGATAAAATAGTTTTATGGTGGATTTAGCATTATATATTTGGAAAGTGGAACTAGGTAGTTGGAAGAAGTGGGATTGGTGAAAAAGAATGTCTCATCTTTTAGAACTGCCCTCAAGAGAGAATAACAAATTAAGCAAAGGATTCCTGGGTTTAAAAAATAAAACAAACAAATAAATAAACAAACAAAAAACCTCAGCAAGTTTCTCTCCCTAAAACAGGAGCCTGCAGAATCCCATTTCTGCTTTCTCGGTGAGTTTTATGCCAATATGATCTTCTAATTGCTGTGTTCAGTGATTATATTTATGCTTCCACACAAGTGGCTTTCTTACTCTTGACCATCTCAATCTAAGTTTTGTATTTCCTTTGGATCTTCCAAGGTATTTTTTCCTCAAGTGACATCAGAGAAAGCATATTCTATTCATTTATTTTGTAACTGTTCTCTTGACCCATTTCTGCTTCTCTATTAGAATGCAAGACGCTCTTGGAAACAGGACTATTGACAGTCTTCATCCTTTGCAAGTGGAAGTGATGACAGGCCCACACTTGGACAAAAATATTTTGCTATTTCTATACAAAATATTTTATTAATGGAAACCACACATTATGTAGTTTACTGAAATGTTATGACTTGAAATTTGTGTATCTAATGTCTCTAATAATAAAGCCTTCACAGTACAACTGTTGCTTGCTTGTAGTTTTGCTGCTGTCTGGCATTTTAATTTTTAATTCACATTTTTAATTCAAATATAACTGATCTAAAAAATTCTTGAATCACTGCACTTCAAAAGAAGAAAGCAAATCCAGCTGCCACAATCTTTTATTTATAAATGGAGATCATTAGCACACACCTAATGCCTTTTTTCTCTCTACTAAATGTACTCCTAATAATGCTAAATGAAATGAATATGCTTTATAAATTTAAATTTACCAGAGAAAATACATAACAAAGTATAGAGGTGAGAATTATGAACATGTTAAGAAAAAACTAATTTCTAAAAACTGATTCAATAAACAATAAGTATGCAAATAACTATTGCCGTTTTTCTTTCTCAAACCTTAAAATATGCATTCCTAGGTAATGTTTCTAATAATTGTTCTGTCTTCCCTATTGGATTATGAACTGCTTGAAGGTATGTGAAAAGCCTTCTTCTTACTATTATTTACTTATCTAGCATAGTGCCTTCTCCCCCACTTAATATTTATTCAATTTAATTTAAAATCAGTAAGCCCTGCTTATAAGCCAACAATTCATAGACAATGTTTTAACTCTAAAATCCTGAGACTTGATAGAAAAATATCTAAGCAATATGATTTTCTTCATTTAAAATGTTGGGGAGTATTTTTTTTCCTTTTGCTTTTAGCTGTATTGTTAACATAAGTATTGAAAAAATTTTAAATTATCTGGTTAGGTAAATTGATGAAACAGCACTTCACTTTTTTAAATTCTAGCTCACCTTCATTTTCATTTTCATTTAATTTTTATAGAACAAAAGTAATTAAACTTCTCTAGCTTATAACATAGAAGGTCATAATTTTTTGCTACAGGATTGCTGACAGTTTTTCCTTCTTCGTTCCCTATGTGTTTCTATGAAAGAACTACTCTGTTATTACTACTCATGTGTTATAGTGATATGATTGAAGTCATTCTGTAATAATGATGATAATAAGCCTTTAGATCACTTCCCCACAGACTCAAGAAGTTGACAGTTCCATTAACTTCATCCAGAAAGTTTTAGATAACTCACTGTGTGAACTGTAAAAATTCCAATTAATCCCCCATGGATAAGGTAGATGTGTATCTCAGGCTAGAAACCTGAAGTGCGTGAGACTAGTTAGTCTGAGATATTAAAATTGGGCTCCTAAACCTTGGTCCAAGAATGAAGTGAAAACAGTTCTTTTGTAATGAATGGTAAATGATAGGCCCTGTCATATAGAGGCAGGGAGATGAAAGAGAAGGAAACCATGCTTATAAAAGTAACCTAATCTTTTAAGGTTGCTGTGCAGTTATAATTACCTCATCAAAAACCTTTTTTGCTTGATTTTTTTTTTGTGTGATTTCCTTTAACTATTTTGTTCTATCTTAACAGTAAAGTTTTCAAAATGACCACTTATTTTTTCTGTCCTAAGGAGAATAAGGAAGGCTATATTGTTCACATTTGGACCAGAATTTGGTGTCCAGCATAATTCAAAGTGGGACAGGAAATATCTTCCCAAGGGAAGATGAAAATGGAAGTGAAAGAATTTACTTGGCTTTTCCTCCTAGAGGTTTTCCTTCCTTAGTTCATTTTCACTGAATGAACTTCAGACAGTTTCGTGTTTCAGCTTTTCTAAGAAAAGGGCATGGCATTGTGACACAGCTTGTAATATTTTTACAAAGTTTATAACATTATTATTAAACATGTAAACTTTTGTGGTTTCCCTAAGAGATGGAGATAGTGAAACAATGATGAAAATCTCAGAAAAACCAGACTAAAAACATGGGAAGATCTTTGGCTATTACCATTATCATAAATTTAATTATAGACCCCCATGGCGCCTGGTGATTACTTCTACCCCACATGATGCTGTGCTGCACTGGTACAAAGATAACACCCTAATGGCTTAAGTATTTAGTAATAATCAGGAGTATGAGATTTAACAGGGTTGAAATAATATTGAGCGATAGAAAAAGAAGATATAAAAATTCAATTAGAGGGAAGCTTAGAGGAGTTAAAAATAAAAGAGAAACAGCATTGAGATCGGGGGAATTGTGGGTTAGGTCTTTACAAATATAATTGAGAAGAAAGAACAAGAAATGACTTGGGGGACAAAAATCTTAATGTATCTAAAATGTTCCTATATTTGAAAAGAAAAGAAGATTATACCCAGGAGGAATAAAGAATGGAGAATTATGGTTCTCATTAGCTTCAATCAGCCAATTAACAGGGTCACCCAGCGCATTGGTGTCCATTCTCCTAGGCTCGCAGGCTAGAAAAAAATGAGAACTACCTTTGATTCTTTTCTCCACTGGGGCCCTATCTCTACTATATCTATACTGTCCCCAAATCCTTCTGTTTTAACCATTTTCTCTACTCTCACTTCTTTCTTCCCTTCTCCACTGCTATTATCCCAGTCCAGGTCACCCTACTTCAATCTATATCCTATCGGATTAGTATTTCTAATAATCATTTTTATCATGTCACTACTCATAATCTCAAGAATCTGCATTGCCTAGAGTATCAAAGCCATGCTTCTCTTTCTGAGAAATGAGAGTCCTCCACAATTAAACTCCTTTCTACTTGTATAAATTTTATTTCCCAGGATGACCCAAAACACACACTTACTTCAGACAGGGATATCTATCAAGGCACTTCCTCCACAATGCCAAGCACATTTGCTTTAATGTCTGTGCTAGTGCCAGTATATTGCTGAAATGACCTTGCCTCTTCCCTTTCTAAGTTGTCTCATATTCAGTTCAGTTAAAATCCCACTGCCAGAATGAGGCCTTTTCCACTTACTCTAGCTCTTGCAACACGGATGTCTTTTATTACTGAAATCATTCCAACCTTAGAGTGAGTGCAGATAAAAACTATTTTGTTTGTTAATGCTTTAATAGGACAATTGTGAGCTATTTAGGTGATGGGTCATGTTTTTAACTTCTTTTTTCTCCATTAGTGTATAAAATAAACTAGGCCTTTGTTTATCCTTAATGCTTCAACTCACAGAAAATCTTAAATTTAAATTTGAAGATTATCGAGGGCATTTGAGATCTTGCTGCCTAGCACATGTCATCTGTTTGGCTCAAATAAACTCATAAAAATTCTCTAAAAAAATTAAAAATTATGATTTAGGAAAAATCTTTGGGCATTTGTACAAATTTAGAAATTCATATTACAGGGTATAAGTTTTTATGATTTATATTAAATAATTGTTTAAAAATAAACTATGTCATAGCAAAAAAATTCAAATATTCTTCCCTTTGTCCCCAGCCATTCTTTCCCCACTGTGTGAATGCACTCTATAGAGATAATCATTATTAACACTTTTACTCAAAATCACTTAGAAACTTGCTATGCATATGCAATATGTAACTAAGGGAAATAAGATCATAACATACATGCTGTTATGCTAATTTGGATTTTTATTTTAATATACATCTTGGAGCCCTTTCCATATTAGTACTAAAGAGTTAATCATTCTTTTTTTTTTACCTTTTTATTGAATTTATAGGAGTGACATTGGTTAATAAAATTATATAGGTTTCAGGTGTACAAGTCCATAGAGTTATATCATTCTTAATGGTTTGCATTTTTTCAGCTATATCAGAGCACCACAGTTTATTCACCCAATCCCTTATTAATAGGTATTCAAGTTATTTCCAGTTGTCTTGATATTACAATGCTATGATGAACATATTTTTTACACATTTTGGGGCACTTGTGCAAGAATTTCTAGGTCAAATAGTAGGTGTATACTATATTCTTTTTTTTTTAAATCTTCACCTGAGGATATGTCCATTGATTTTAGAGAGAGGGAAAGGGAGGAAGAGGGAGAAGTAGAGAAACATCAATGCGAGGGAGAGAAATATCGATCAGCCCACAACCTAGGCATGCGCCCTCTGGTCCTCCGGACAACACTCCAACCAGCCGAGCCACACTGACAGGGCTACAATTTTTACTGATTGCCAAACGCTGTCCTCTAACAAAGGTCACACAAACTTAGATTCCCAGCTGCTGTGCAAGAGCACTTTTTTCCCTACACTCTCACCAGCACTAGGTGTTACAATGATTCTTAATCCTTGCTAATCCAATAGATGAAAAATAATATCTTCTTGCTGTTTTAATGTTCATTTCTTCAATTATGAATGACAAATGTTTATTGGCCATCTGTGAGCTGTTAGTGCAAAATGTCCGTTCCTCTCCTCCTTTGTCTTATTCTTACTGATGTCTAAAAATTATTTGCAACCCTGGTTGGTGCGGCTCAGTGGATTGAGCACCAGCCTGTGAACCGAAAGGTCACTGGTTCAATTCCCAGTCAGAACATAGGCCTGGGTTGGGGGCCAGGTCCCTGGTTGGAGGTGTTTGAGAAGCAAACAATCAGTAGCTGTTTCTCTCCTTCTCTTTCTCCCTCCCTTCCCCTCTCTCTGAAAAATTAATAAATAAAATCTTTTAAAACTTTTTTTAAATAAAAATTATTTTCATATGATAGAGATTGGTCTTTTGTCTGTCCCATGTGTTGAGAATATATTTTCCAGTTTGCCTTTTTTCTTTTGAACATTTTTATGATATACTTTTCCCACATAAGTGTTTCAATGTTTTGTGTTGTCAACTTTATCATCATCCTTTTGCAATCTAAAGTCTGCACTTTGTACCATACTAAAGTCCTCATCTCCAAAGTTATTTTCAAAAATATATCTATTTTCCCATTGTCATTTTTGTGCTTTCATTTCTTTTTTTTTGACTAAATATTTTATCTGAATTGGGGTGGAAGGACATTTTAAGAAATGAAGTAGAGATACAGATTTTTTTCCTAAATAGCCAGTTGTCCCAAAATGATTTTATTAAATAATTCATCTTTTCCTGATATATTTAAGATGTATATATAGGTTAGCAAAATTTGTTACTGGGTATTTTATTATTGTCAGGCACAAGGCAAGATCTGACTAACTGATTTAGCCAGAAAAGAAACAACAAACCCTTTTTAAGATTCAGACAGTTTATTATTTACATAGACAGAAACAGGAGAAGGATGCAAAGGTGCCAGCTCCCTGTGGCCCTTAGGAGTGGCAACACCAAAACATCAGAGGTCTGATGACTGCCCCGCAAACGACAGGAGGGCACATTGCTGCGAAGCAGTTGCATACGCTGCAGCTATGCCCCAAGTACAAAGTAGGGCAAGGCAGAAAGCCTCATGCTCATCAGTACCCTGCAGGTGATAAGAAACTGATTCATGACACCCTTCCTGGTAGATAAGGGGGTGAGTGGGAAACAACCACGCCGCAACATCTCATAAGCCTCCCGTCCTCCCATGTTTTGGGAAAATCACAATATTCTGCAGTTCAATCTTGCTTACATGGCCTGTGTGGATACATTCAAGGTCATCAAGCTCCAGCATGGAGTTGTTGTCCTACAATGTTAGGCTGTGCTTGCTGTGGCCATAAGTAACCCAAAGCCCCAATACATAGGATTAACGAATTCATAATAGTCAGCTCAATTTTGTTTCAGAGAAATTTATATTGTACTATTAAAATTAGAGTATTGTCTGGCCTAAGCAGAGGAAGGAATGGGAGTGAAACAAATTACACTCCACAAGTCAACTATTTCCTCTAAAACTATTCTTTAAAGAAATATTATGACTAGAAATATTACATCCTAATATACAAAAGAGGAAGAAGAAGCGTCCAAATAACCAATGTTTTTCTAATTAAAGGTCAAGTTGACTTATAATGTATCTGAAGCAACAATGTCAGTTTTTTTTATCAATAACATACTAATGCATTATTATAAATAAAGCTGAGGATTTGATGAAAAATTTCAAATGACTATACTAATTGTTATTAGTGTATTTTTCTTAATATCTTCTTAGATTTTAATTCATTTTAAAATAAAAAATTTAAATTAAAATGTTATTGTCTTCAAAATATTAATATATTTTTATAATCATATAACTGGAAATATAAATTTTTTGATTCCTTAAGAATCTTAAATACACTAACTGTATAGCGTTATATTTGCATATGAAAATTTCCAGATGATATATTTTCCAAATCATTTTATTTATCAAAGTCACATTAAAAATAAGCATTTCTTGCCATAGCTGGTGTGGCTCAGTGTGGATTTAGCACTGGCCTGCGAACCAAAGGGTTGCCGGTACGATTCTCAGTCAGGGCACATGCCTGGGTTGCAGGTCAGGTCCCCAGTGAGAGGCATGTGAGAGGCAACCACAGATTGATGTGTCTCTCCCTCTCTTCCTCCTTCCCTTCTCCTCTCTCTAATATAAATAAATAAATTAAATCTTTAAAAAAACAAAAAATATAAAAATAAGCATTCCTTTTAAAAACACACTAATATCATAAAATTTATTCGACTCTATTATTGAAAAATGAAGATTCCTTGGGGGAGGGATGTATAAGGGGACTAAATGGTAATGGAAAAAATATATAATAAATATAAAAAAATGAAGATTCCTTAAAACATATTTAAACTCATCTTTTTTATAAAAGAATACTTATAAATGAAAAAGGAGGACTTTTTTAGTATTAGCCTGCTGGATGTAAATTCATTGTATGAACATTTAGATTTGCATAAAAGATAAATTAGGGCATGATAATTTGCTCTGCAAAAGACACCCTTTCCATAGGAAATTCAGATTCAAAAAATATCTTTCACTTTCTTACTATATGACAATTACTATGCCTAGTGCTTTCAGACACAATATCTCATATGATTCCCATGAGCCCACATGAGACTCAGCCTTTCATATATCTTTTAATATGATTTGAACATCTGCCAACCCCTATATAACATTGGAGAATACTGAAACTCAGGGACAACAAGTAATTTTTCAAGGTTACACAGCTAGTAGGTGATGCAGCCAGGATTTAAATCCAGAGTCCACAGCTTTGATTACTTTAATTATCATACTGCACTGATATTGCTGGAAAACTAGTGGGATACTGCAGATGTTTGGAGTTTTACCTCGTTTTTGAGGGTGAACACTGGCTTTGCTCTCTAATGGGTGCGTAAGTGTATGTATATTTTAAGAGCTTCATCAGAGCAGGGCTCTTTTCAACCTAATCTACCCTACCTACATCATACTTAATTTTGCTCAAAATACCTAATTTGCAATCAGAAAGCCAAATTCTCATCTGTAATTCTGTATATGCAATCAGTGGGAGCTGCCCACCCAGAGGAGATGAGCAGTGAAACTAACAGTTCTCAAGCAAGCAGCCTGTGATTCCAGAATTAACCTCATGCTGCTGCCATCCTGAGCCCTTGGGCTGAGATGTGGCTCTGGCGGAGGAAATGAATGAATCACCAGTTGGTTTTTTTAATTAGTCTTTAGCTATTTGGAGCAGCACCACTTTAAATAATTAAGGGAATTTAAAAGAAGAAAATAAAAGAAATGGTGATTTCTTTCTTTGCTGATAAAGCCAGAATATATTAATATTAACTGAGAAAGAAGAAAGACTTTAGATGATTCTCTAGGAAGAGTTTTGCTTTAACTAAAAGGCACAGATAACAAGAAATTAGACATAAACCTGGAATGACAGAAAACTATAAAGTATAATTACTAATTTGTTCAACCATCCACTTCCCATCAAACACATACATATACACAAACATCCCTTTTATAGTAAGTTCAGTGATTTCATTCTGTGTCTCCAACCATCAGCTCTTTCTTTTTCTAGTTTATTCTTCCCCTAAAGTATCTATTCTTTCCACTTTGATGATCAATCACATCTAAAGCAAAACCTGCACTTTCATGGATTCTGTCTCACATTTGTAACTACTGGTTAGAAATATCTGGAGACTTCTGGCCAAGATGGAGGTGTAGGTAGATAAACTTTGTCTCCTCGCACAACCAAAAGAAGGACAACAACAAATTTAAAACCAAAAAGTAACCAGAGCTGCCAGAAAATTGAATTGTACAGAAGTCCGACAACAAAGGAGTTAAAGAAGAAACATTCATCCAGACTGGTAGGAGGGGTGGAGATGGGCAGCCAGGATGGAGAGGATGTGGGGCAAGGCCGCAGCTGGTGGACCAGGGCAGGCAAGGCAGTGGTTGGCGGACCGGAGAGTCCCACATCTGCATGTAGGTAAACTGGGAGGAGCAACTGGAGAGTGAGAGTGAACATGCAACCCAGGGCTCCAGTGTGGGAAAAGAAAGCCTCAAAACCTCTACCAGTCAAAACCTGTGGGGTTTTCTGGTGGCAGGAGAAATTGTCAGTCTCACAGGAGAGTTCATTTGAGAGACACATAGGGTCCTAGAACATACACAAACCCACTCACCCGGGAATCAGCACCAGAAAGTCCCAATTTGCTTGTGGGTAGCAGGGGAAGTGACTGAGAGCAGGCCAAGGGCCAAGCAAGCCAAGGGCCAAGCAAGCAGCATTGTTCCTCCTCAGACCACTCCTCCTCACACAGCGCCACAAGGCAGGGGTATGGGTCGCCCTGCCCTGGCGAATACATAAGGCTCCACCCCTCACAGTGCAATAGGTGCACATGGACAATAAATAAATAAATAAATAAATAAATAAATTTATATATATATAAATATATATTTATATATATATATATCCCAAATGAAAGAACAGATCAAAGCTCCAAAAACAGAACTAAGTGATGACGAGATAGCAAACCTATCAGATGCAGAGTTAAAAGCACTGGTAATCAGGATGCCCACGGAAAAGGTTGAATATGGTCACAAAATGGAGGAAAAAGTGAAGGCTATGTAAAATGAAATAAAGAAAAATATACAAGGAACCAACAGTGAAGGGAAGGAAACCAGGACTCAAAGCAATGATTAGGAGCAGAAGGAAGAAATAAACATTCAACCAGAACAGAATGAAGTAACAAGAATTCAAAAAAATGAGGAGAGGCTTAGGAACTTCTGGACAACTTTAAAAGTTCCAACATCCGAATCATAGGGATGCCAGAAGGAGAAGAAGAAGAGCAAGACATTGAAAACTTGTTTGAAAAAATAATGAAGGAGAACTTCCCCAATCTGAAGAAGGAAACAGACTTCCAGGAAGTCCAGGAAGCTCACAGAGTCCCAAAGAAGCTGGACCCAAGGAAGCACACACCAAGGCACATCATCATTATGTTACCCAAGACTAAAGATAAGGAGAGAATCTTCAAAGCAGCAAGAGAAAAGGAGAGAGTTACCTACAAAGGAGTTCCCATAAGATTATCAGCTGATTTCTCCAAAGAAATCTTATAGGCAAGAAGGGGCTGGAAAGGAGTATTCAAAGTCATGAAAGATAAGGGCCTACATCCAAGAATACTCTATCCAGCAGAGCTATCATTTAAAATGGAAAGGCAGATAAAGTGCTTCCCAGATAAGGTCAACTTAAAGGAATTCATCATCACCAAGCCCTTATTAAATGAAATGTTAAAGGGACTAATCTAAGAAGAAGAAGATGACCAAAGCTATGAACAGTGAAATAACAACAAACTCAGAACTATCAACAGCTGAACCTAAAAACACAAAAACAGAAACAAACTAAGCAAACAGCCAGGATACAAACAGAATCACAGAAATGGAGATCACACGGAGGGTTATCGGTGGGGAGGGGGTGGGGGCAGAATGGGGGATAAGGTACAGGGAATAGGAAGCATAAATGGTAGGTACAAAATAAACAGGGAGAGGTTAAGTATAGCATAGGAAATGGAGAAGCCAAAGAAATTATATGTATAACCCATGGACTAAGGAGGAAATGCTGGTGGGAGGGCAGGTGCAGGGCAGAGGGGAATAAAGGGGAGAAAAAAATGGGACGACTGTAACAGCATAAACAATAAAATATATATATATTTTAAGTTGAAAAATAACTTTGGAACAGAAAGAAAAAAGAAATATCTGCATGTTTATTCTGCCATCAGCCCAAATCAAATATATTTAAAAGTAAACATAATTCCACTTCCATCTAGAATATAGAGAACTGGAAAGAACATTGTTTTTACCCAAATGAAAAGAAAAGGCACAGTGATCAACATAATAATACTTTTCCTTAAATTCAACAAAAAGCTATTACTGGGAAACAAGTACATTGAAATCTAAGGAAAGACAGAAACTTCCAAGGAGCAATGGGTTGAGAACATTGGTTCACTTGTCACAGAGCACGGGAGGAAGAAACTCCAGGTGCTGTATAAGCACCTAGGAAGAATACAACTAAATTTTTTTTAATGGATTGCTTAAGGCTGAGTGTGGGCTGTGACAGAGTTTAGAATCCCTGGAAGCTGTAGGCACAAGGGGAGATCTTCTGCATGAAGATCCACTGAGCAAATACAAATAAGTGCTCAGTATATGTGTAGTGCAGAGAGCATGGTGTCTGAACCAGGCCGTCCCACAGGGACAGAAAACAGTTACAGGTGGACATCAGGGACATCTTCGTGGGGGATCAAAGTCAGCAAGATCTACAAATAGCCTAAATATCAAGGGCACATATGTTTGTGCTTGGAAAGAAAGATGAAGATGGCAAGAGAGGGACATGAATTCTCACTTAATTTGTTGGTTTTTGAAGATGCATAGTTTTAGGTATGCCTCATAGTATGTCTCTTTTTCAACAATTTCCTAATGTGAGACTTGGCAGTTGTTCATACCATGATGGGAAGATGTAGAGGAAGCAGTGAGAAATCAAGACTGAGAAATGGTAGAGAAGGGAGACAAAGTGTGGCGAGTCACTTTTTAATGACTCACTTTTTAATGTAGTTTGGTTGTTCTCTCCTCAAAAGAAGCCTTATCCATCCCCTCTACCTACCCCACCAGCTCCCTCAGGCTTGTATATACAAACAGTAAATTCTGCCTACACTCTGATGTCAAGTGTATGTTTAGGAAATTCTCATCTCACTGTCTGCAGTATGAATAATCTTTTTCTTTCCTTTGTTAATTCCCCCTTGAATTTTTATCCCACCACAGAGCATGGGGTAGGGCACTAAATGGAGCCCAGGATAGGATCCCCAGGTTTGTCTTATCTAGTTGATGGCTGTCCCTGAGCCAGGTGCCATCTACTACTGACACTTGACACGGGTCTCCCATTTCTGAGATAGCACAGTGTCATATGCCCTGTTTTCATTTTTTCTCCTAGAGGCCTGATTCCACCATCGAGTCCCTTCATCTGAATACATTGAAATAAAATCCTCATCCTCAATCAAAATTTTGTGCTCTGAAAACCACTGGATTCAATTTTTTAATGTCTAATTTGTTTTTAAAATAACGACAAAAACTCTACTTAAAATAAAATTGGTCTTTGCAGTGTGGGGGAGCTCTAAGAAAAGTGTGTTCAGAGTTTTATCATATCCAAAACAAAGGAATTTAAAAGTAATCTGAACTATAAGAAATCAAAAACACATTGTTGCTCACCAAAACTAAATGATAATACAGGAAAGAATGGAGCAATTGTGGTAGAAAGGTAGAGGATAAACTATTTGGTCATGTGTTTCTTTGGTTTAACTTCTGACATCAGGAAAATCTGATTTGAAGGAAAATATACTTACACTTCACTTGTGCTTACTTACACTTCAGTTATAAATTGGATATCGGTGTGTATTTTTTTAGAGTATTTTTTTAAACTACCTTAGTTTATTCTCAGGAGTAGACACGAAAGGATTTGAAGATTCTGGAAAGATATCATGCCTCAAAATAATCCTTTTTATATCTTGGGACTAAAATATAACAGAGTACTCCCAGAAAGGATCTTCCTAGAATTCCATGCCTGGGAAGTTTCCCATCACCACCTGCCATATGGACAGTGGCATTTTCTTTTTATTTTATTATTATTTCATCTTTATTTCCCCTCCTTTCTGGGTCCTGTTATTTCAGCCCAGCCACTCACTCAGTCACTTAGTTTTCAACATGGTTCTGCAGTGAGAAAATGTCAGCCTACAAATTATCCAGAGTGGCCAAAATACAGTTTGACACCTTAGACCAGTTTGATGATTCTTCACTCATTATACCCAATTTTAACAGATTGTTTCTCAAACCTCATTCCCTCGTCAGCTCAGTTCTAGCCACTAGATAGTGTCCTTGATCCCAAGTGAAGATGGCTTTCTTTCTGCAACCTCCAGATACTGCTTGAGTGGTTAGTTCTGTTTGGATTCCCTCATAAACTCTATCAAATTTCTCATCTCAAGATCTCTTTTAGGGGAGAGGTAGGGGGGGTGGAAAGATTGTGCAAAAAGGAAAAAGGACTCATGTGCATGGACAACTGTGTGGTGATTGCTGGGGGAGGGGGGTATAAGGGACTAAATGGTAATGGAAAAAATATAATAAAGATTAAATTTTTAAAAAATGAAAAAAACAACAAAAGATATCTTCCATCTGTTCAGATGAAGATATAAAAGTGTCTATCTCCTAATTTCAAGACTTTTCTAGATAACTTATCCTTATAAAGCTAATGTACTTCTCCTTCCAGGCTTGCCTAACATCCTTACAATTTCCTATCCCTACTATAGTTTCCTATGATTCTAGAACTTTCTTCAAGTGTCTCTTTAAGTAACATCTAAAAAGCCCATTTACATTTCAATTATTTTTTACTCCATATGGACAGGCATACTGTGCCCTTAAATCCACACATTCATTAGGGAAGGATACTCTTTTCATAACCACAAGTTTTAATCAACAAAAACCTTGTTGGCAAAAATCACTTTACATATGGGCACCTTATTAAGACAGGAAAGGCCCTACAAGAAGGCCCTATCATAGTAATTCATTAAGGCTTCAAATAGGATACAACTCCAAAGCTTGGAGATAAGGTCAAGAAAAGTTTAGCTCTGATGTCAAAACTAACAAAAATTGGGTAAGACTGCATCTGCAGAAATGACTCACTTTAAGAGGTTTATAAACATGTACCAAACGGAGCCACTGTCCCTTAGTTCAATTAAGAAAGTCATGGGTTTCTCAAAGGACTGAGCCGTACTCAAGTGATAACGTCTCCGGTTCTTGTTGTGCTGTCGTAACAGCAGCATTGGACGTCTGCCTCAGACCTAAGAAAAGGCAGACAACAAAGCAAGATGACTGGAGTTTTATCCAGCCTCCCCAGGGGAGAGGACACTTTGACTGCAGAGGACCAATGTCAATTATTTAGTTAGAATATACCTAGAATAGAACAGGGGCAAGCTACACTTAATTTTATAAAAATAGCCAGTAATTACATCTAACTATTTTTGTTATCATTATTTTCACCAAGCGTCGCAGTAGGCAGAAAGAACTAGGAAGAAGAGTGGATAAAAATGTCATGGATAAGGAAAATAATGTGCATTTAGCGCCAGATAGAAAAAGCAAATTGTTAAATGGAAGTTTCAGAAGACACGCGGCTCAGGAGGGGGCAAACAGAAAGGCTGGGAGAAAGGCAAGGCCGACCTACTGATAAGAGGAAGTCAGGGTGAGGCGTAATCGCAAGGGAGTGTGTGATAGATAAATGCTGAATCTGAGTGCTTGAATGAGAAGGAAAATTGGGAGAAGATGTCCCATGTAGAGCTTGCCACGGTAAGCACTTTTTTCCCACAAATGAACCTGATAGTTTGTAATGTGAAGCAATTGAGTCAGGGTCAGCATTTATAACCAATCGAAGGTAGAAGATAGGGAATTGAATGGAATTAGTTGAATGTATCAAACCAGCTATAAAGACATACTACATAAATGCTTCTAAAACTTTATTACTTAATATAAGAAATAAACTCAGTGTTTCCCAAATTTTAGTCTTTGGGAACTACCTTTATCGACTTGGATATATCTTCATACCACCTATACTCTTATCTTAATGTAATTCTTTCTTAGTGTAACTTAATTCTTATCTTAATATAACTCAATGTAATTCTTTAAAATAATTTATTTTTTCACACTTTAGCTTTTTCTGAAGCAATAGTATCTATGACATCATGAGTCTGATAAACAAGTTTGAGCTTTTTATAACACACATTACCATAAATAACCTTAAAAATAATAGCTCTCCATCTGTGTGACAACCAAAATCAGCCTGTGTTCTACTGGTGATGCACAGCTCCTACTCTGGGAAACCCTAAGGTATATGTTGTTTGTCCCCAGTAATGTTATAGTGGTTCAATGTGTAAAAAGGAAAGTGCTAAATACATTCACTTTTTTTTTTTTCCCAGAGTTCTTCTGACTTTTCAAGAGGAAAAAAAAAAGCAGGAGGGAGTAAGGCACCATCAACTTTCTCCTACTTAAAGTGGCTCTGAGGTTTATTTTTAAGTTATTGAAACTACTGGATTACTCATAATGTAAACCAGGGGCAGCCATTTGTGAAGAGGGCTTCCGATTATTACAGAAAAGTAAGATCTCCCTTGGTATGGAACAAACTGTTGGCAGAGAAATGCAATATTCCTAGGTACTCTGAATATGCTTTTATTCAAGCTACAACCTACCAAAGAGAACAGCTGTGTGTGGGAATGAACAGTGTACTTGTTGGAAGACAGAAACTCTGGGGGAAAAAATCAACTAATATTTATATGTAAATTCCCTGATACTGTGAGTGGAGAGGTTCCGGTAAATACACATACTATCTGGACTCGCCATGTACAGTTTTACTGAATTTCTACCAAAATGTGGCCCCAACAACTTGTTCTATGAAGTGGATTTACCACCAAGAGAGAAAAGTTGAAGCAAATAGTCAATGGGGGCATCTGGGCAGATATAAATACTGTCCACTATAAATTCTCAAATTGGCATCCTTTTATAAAGCAGCCTCTTAGGAGTTAGATTAGAACAAATGAGTCTCCCTAAACTAGAACAATTTTGTAAGAAGTAAAAAAATAATTTCTCAGCCTGCAAATCTAAAAATCTACAGAGCCTCTACCAAGAAATCACTCATATGTGGAGTGGTCCTATACGTCTTTGAATCCTTAGTAAATACAAAAGGTACTAAAGACGAACTTAATCTCTAGCCCAGTTTCCAAAGGCTGGCCCTGCTTGTTGTATAGCATTATGAGGGCATCCCCCTACCCATTTCAAAGCTGTGTCTGACAGCTTACTGGTGGAGGCTTTGCCTTGATTTTCCATAAAAGATATTTACTAATGGAATGACATGAATTTATGTGGTAGGTAAAGTATTTTGGACCATAGCAGAGATTTGATTTATGCTGTTCACCTTCCTTTGGTAAGAAGCTTGGCATCTTGTCACCAAACCATCTACCTATCTGCCAAGGGTTATGCTGACATTCTTGTTGTCTTTTTCTCTCTTTCCATTTCCAGTCTCTGTTAATTAGATGCTAAGAGGACAATGTAGAAATCTAGGTAGCAGAATCCAGGACCAACTTCTAATTACATAGTGCTGAAAATAAAAAGTCTTCAGCATTAGATAAGCTGTCTCTGGAGCAGGCTAGTCCATAAACTTTATTTTTACTTTTGCTTTCAGCAGTCCTGCTATGCTAACTTCACAAAAGCATTTGATTCTATAAAACTCTTAGAAGACAACATAGTGGTAAATCTTCATGACCTTGGATTAGGTGATGGATTCTTAGATATGACACCAAAAGCACAAACAACAAAAGAAAAAAATAGGTAAATTGGACTTCATCAAAATTAAAAACTTTCACACATCAAAGGACATTATCAAAAAACTGAAAAGAGAGCCCATATAACTGAAGAAACTATTTGCAAATCACTATCCAAAAGAGGACTTGTACCCAGAATATATAAAGAACTGTTAAAAGTCAATGACAGAGAGACAAACAACACAAAAATGGCCAAAGAACTTCTAGATATTTTTCCCCAAAAATGATATGCAAATGGCCACTGAGCACAAGAAAAGATGCTCGACATCTTTGATCATTAGGGAAATAAAAGTTAAAACCTCAATGAGATGTCACTTTGCACCCACTAGGATGGCTATCGTTACCAAGAAAAAAGGAAACAAGGGGTAAGGATGTGAACAAACTGAAACTCTTGTACTTTGCTGGTGAATATCTAAACTAATGCAGCTGCTGTGGAAAACAGTGTAGTTATTCTCAAAAAGCTAAACACAAAATTACCATGTGACCCAACAATTCCACTCCAAGGTACGTAGGTCAAAGAATTTGAAACAGGTACTAAATAAATAAATAAACAAATAAATAAAAAAAGCACTCGAATATTTGTGCATAAATATCTATAGAAGCACTATTTACAATAGCCTAACGGTGGAAACAACCCAAATGTTAATGAATGAATTAATGAATAAACAACATGTGGTATATGAATACAATAAAATATTACTCAGCCCCCCCCCAAAAGAAAGAAAGAAAGTACTGATACAATGCATGATGTGGACAAACCTTGAAAACATTATGTGAAATGAAAGAAGCCAGCCACAAAAGGTTACATACTGTATGATTCTCTGTATATGAAGTTACTTTCCAGAACAAGTAACTCTATAAGGGCCAAAAGCATATTGGTGGTTGTCCCAGGCTGAAGAGGGAGAATAGTGAGTGACTGTTTAATGAGTATGGGGTTTTCTTTTAAGGTGGTGAAAATGTTTTGGAACTTAATGGAAGTGCTGGTTGCACAACACTGTGAATATACCAAATGTCATTGAATTGTATGTATACTTTAAACTGGTTAATTTTATGTTATATGAATTTAACCTCAATTTAAAACAAAAAGCAGTTGATGTTACTGAGTGATCTGACGTGCAAATTTGAAGCCAGGATCAACAGAATGCAACATTATGTCAATGACTTTTGATGATGGAAATAGTCCACTGAGTTGAAATAATTTTCCAAAGAATCATATAAGGTTATCTATTAAGGGAAATTCTTTTTATGACTGTGTATGCTCAAAGTTTAGTTGATATCTGTTAAACAGCACCATAAATTATTTAGCTTTCCCCATAACTGATGGAGAATGGGTTCAGAACAAATGACATTAATTTGAACATGACTGCCTATCTGAAGCGACTGGGAGATCATGGGGAACTTGATAGTGTCGAGTGATGAAGGTGCTAGATACATGGCATCGCAGCTGACAGCGCAGAAACTATAGAAGCACATCTACCATTCTGTGGAGTACTAATTAGGACCGAGGAGCCAACTGGAGAAGTGCTGTAGAAGAGTTAAACAGCATTCTACTATGAATAGATGAGTCTGCTAAAAAAGCATGTTCTATTCCTGGAGATACAGAATTTGGGTAGAAAAAATAAGAATCCTTGCATGGAAGATGTGCTTTTTACTTTATGGAAGTCAGTTTAATTAACGTCCATGGAAAATGTTTAGATACAAGTCACCTGAACCTCTGATTAAAAGGGATTGACTTTAAATTTCCTCCCTCCTGGTCTGCAACTGGCCTCATTTCTCAAACTGGTTAAATGTTGCTATCACCTTAGGGATGATTCTCGAACTGTGTTACATGCACATCTTGATAGCATGCTCATGTTTGCATAACAGTAAACTATCACTTATGTCCCACCTTTAGAAAGGTACAGCTTACTTACTGAATTTTTTTTAAGTGTATAATGACTACCACAGACGAAACCACCTCACATAAAATAGACAAGGAGTAAAATGAAAAGTATTCACTTATCCTTTGGTTCAAAGAATGAAGCTCAAACCAAGTCTTAAATCAGGATGTTTTCTTGGCTATAAGTATTCAGAAAAATCAAACTAACGGTGGCTTAAACCAATAGGGATTTATTTGTCTCATAATTAGAAAACAGGAGACAAGAGGTAGGACCTCCTGCTGAATGATGTCATCAAAGACCCTGGACTTTTCTGTCTTTCCACTCCACCATACTTAGCCTCATCCTTTGGACTCATGGTCATAATATGGCCACTGTAGTACCAGACGTCATGTTCACGTGAAGGCAGAAAGAAAAAGGATGGAGGGCATGTGTGAGGAGAAAGAAGGCGGCAATCACATTTGTCCCTTTACTAGGAAAAAAAGCTTTCCCTGGAACCTCACAGGAAACTTCTGCTTATGTCACATTGGCCAGAGCAGGTTCACATGGCCACTCTAGCTATAAGGGAGGCAGAAAGAAAATATTTAGCATTTCTGGCCTTTCCACTGGAGAGCTGGGAATGGAGAAGAGGGTGGGGAATGGGTTTTAGGCTTGTCATATTTCATCGTTTGCCATGCTTTTCCTTGTACAAACATTAAAGAGATTCTTAGATAAAGAAAATAACCAATTTTACGCATAATAAACAAGAACATGGACAATGTATGAATCACATTTCAACCTTCTTTACCTAGGAATTATGATGTTGCTTAAGTGTTCACTTCATCTCAGAAAACGAGAAAACTGATATTCTACCTTAAATGATTTGTGGCCTTTCTTTTCTGGTTCTAAAAATCTTTACACATATTGACTCATTAGCATTTACTACATTTAAAACAAAGACAATGGAAGTTGGGAGAAAGGGGAAGATGGAAAGCGAGCTACATGATCATTCACTCATCCAAATTTAGAGCTTTGAGGGGGTTAGAGTTTTGGATATTTAGCAAGGTGTTTTTTCTCTACTACTCTTTCTCTCTTTCGGTGCCCAATTAAACACATACATTTAAACACACACACACACACACACACACACGTGCGCGCGTGCACTGATATGAACAGTCGCTACCAGCATAGGGAAAGGAAGCAATTATCTAAGCCTTGGCCTGGGCAAAGGGAGGTCGTGACTGAACACCCAATGCCAGGAAAAGAGGGAAATTATTATTTCCAGAAAGAATACAAATCTCTCTTCAGTTATCACACCTGAAAAATTAGGTTTACGCAGCAATATTTCAGGGAACAGTGGTCAGATTTATGATGACATAAAATTCATTCAGTTTACAAAAAATCCGACTTCCTCTTTGTTACCCGCAGAACCTATCTTACCCAACCAGACAAAATCGGCTTAACCTTGATAAATTTCCTCCCTGCAGCAAATGCTCGTATCAACTGCCAGATTTCCCCGGCTGTGGATCTGTAATGACTTTCTTAATTCTGAAGAACAGATTAAATGACTACATAAGGATCTGAATATTACCCCCCACAAATCTTTCTGCTAACTGATTACTATGAGTTATTATTAAATGCGTTTTCCACGTTTCAAAAGCATTTCCTTAGTGATACTACGTATTGCCTCTGACAAATGACTCAAAAATAAAATATGAGCTTCAAAGAAAATGAAGCCAACTATGTGGTAAAAAGGATTTTAAAGAAGGTTTTTATAATATTGTAGGGGCAAGAGCTTTAAATTACATTTCTCAAGGCTAAAAGATAGTAGCTTTTAAAGTTTTCACATAAATGCTAAAATAAGTTTTACCAAAAGTACAAAAACATCTTCATAAAATGCACCATTCATAGGTTTAACGTTTGAGTTTTAATAACTTATGTTGCATCTGTGATAAAAATAATCTGTGAATGTCACTTAAAGGCAAAATACATTCCCTTCTCCAGGGTTGAAATGGACTTCTAATCCACTAGCCAAAGGGTATAGCTTTACTATTTCTATGGCAACCAGTTTTTCATTTATCACAGCATCTGAAGAAAGAACATGCTGTGTACAGCTGGATAATGCAGTTGTCCTAGACTTTAATAAATTTGCTTTTACATGCTATTTACAGATTTCTATCATATCTATGATCTTAGACATTAAGGTTAAGAGATACACAGGGTCTTTATAAAGTTCTTCTACAGATATCTAGCTATATTAATCCCCTTTGGCAAATTCCTGTAGTACAATGTTTTTTATTTGGAAAGTACTTTCTAATCATTTCTGTTTATCTTCTCAATATCCGTAAGGACAGAAAAAGCTCTGGATAGAAAAAGTGTTGGCTAATATTGAAGCCAGAGGAGGCGGCTGGCCTTTACAGGATTTTACAACAATAGTCAGAGATTGAGAAAACAGAAGATCATCTTTTCACAAATGCTATTATAATAAATAATAAAGGAACCCAGAGAAAGAAAGAGACCTTCTAGCCTCCAAACTTGGAGAAGATA